>BQNB010094709.1:828-26051 GCA_026074375.1 Tanacetum coccineum
ACATAAGGGGTGTTTGGGTTAGTAGGTCAAAACGGGTCTTTTTGAGTTTTAAAACCAATGGGTCACTTGGCTAGCTTAAACCAACATTCTTAAGTTAAGTTAATTCAGTTTTTCAAAGTTTTAAATTTCAAAAATTTGTTTTTAAGTTTAATCTAAATGATGCTTTGAAACTGTTTTGACAAAATAGTTACATAAGTCCTTTTTGATTAAGCCTTTTAAAACTGTTTTCAAGGATTGTTTTGAAGTTCATTTTAGTGTCTAAATGCATGGGAGTATTAACCTTCTATCTTTCCTTTATGTCTTTAAAAAATTTGTCAAAGATTTGTCAAAGTTTTCATAAGTGTTCTTCAAGTCTCAAACTGTCTTTTTAAATCCAAAATTATCAGATGGTAGTTTTTGTTATTAGCTTCTAATATTTTTGCGCACAAGCTCTTTAAGAGCCACTTTAAATCTGTTTTTCATTAGTTTTTAAATTTGAGCTTATTTGGTGGCTTATTAGCAAGCCTGCTTATTGCCCCTAAAACTGAAAAAAGGTCCCCTGGTGCAAACTGTCTCCTTTATCAGCCCTATTTAACTGCTTATTTGCATTTAAGTCTTTGATCTTTTTGCATTTCCAGGAACCCGATAAGCCATTCTATAAGCCCTATAAGCCTTGAGTCCCCTAGGCCCCTCTAACAGCTTAAAAATTAAGCTCTAAGAGGTCCTTTTGACTGTTTTGTATACAGGTTTAGCTTATAGCTTATTTTGGTTTTCTGGCTTTTCTGTCTGTTTTTATTAGCTTATCTTTGTTTGCATTAGCTTATTAGCTATAGTAGTTCATGTGTTTTTGCTTTATTTGTGTTTTGCCATTGCTTATTTGTCATCAACTAGCATAACATTTTAGCCCTTTTAGCCTTTATTGTAAAATTCAAATCTGTCATCCTCTAGTTGCTTATTATCCTTGCTTATTTTTTTTAGTTAGCTTATTAGGTGTAGAATAGGTCTTGTCTAGAAATCTTATTTTAGCTTAGTTTTCATTTTGCTTGTGCTTAATAGTCCATAAAGCCTTACAGCCTTGCTTATAGTCATTAGTTAAAAAATAGTGTAATATGCCCTTCCATTTGCTTATTTGAGTTTTGTAGATAAAGATCTTTTTTAAAATTTGCTTATTTGTTCATGTTTTTATAATCTTGCTTAATTTTCTTAGTTTTATAAGTTATATTTTTTTTAAAAGAAAAAAAAACATTTTTTCCAAAAAGAGAGAGGCCAGGCTCGAACCCTGGACCCCTCCCTTCCATACACCACACTTAACACTAGTCTCTTGTACAAAACGCCCTTAGGACTTTTCTGTTATAAGTTGAACTCTTAATTCTTTTATTAGCTTTTTAGCACTTTTAGCTATAAGCACTAAACAGCTTATTCCCGGCTTATTTATAAGCCCACTTTTCTAGCTTTTATTTTCTTGAATCCAATACACTTTAAACTACTTTTCTGTATTTTTTGGGATTTTTCCCATTTTGTTTACTATTTTTTATCATTTATTTTCTTTAAAACTGCTTTTTAATTATTAAAAATTAAATAAAAAAATATATATAATTCTTTTTTAGAAAATTTTCTTTTATCATATTGCACTTAGGAAAAATAGAAAAACTTTCGTAGGGTCCTTTTTGCAAAATTTCACTTTTTAAAGAACGGGATTCGATCCCCGTTCTTGTTTTCTTCGTTTTTCAACTTTAAACATTTTCGTTTTAGGATTTTCTTTAATATTTCTTTTAATTTAGTAATTTAGGATTATTAAAACTTTAAAAAATCATTTAGGGTTTAGTTTTTGATAATTTAGTCTTCTTTAACTCGCGTTTTTACTTTCCCGTGTACGTTTTAGGTTTTAATCATTCTAGCTTTCGTTCCTAGATTTTCCTTAATTGTTTTTGCCTTTTAATTAGAAAAACCAAGTCCAATTTTTTTTTCATTCAAACATCAAATATCAAACCGACTCTTGACTTTCCAATTCACTCCTCGTTGGGGCTACGACCTGGGAACATCATATACTACTTCTGGTTTCATTGATTTTGTGGATTTTGATCCTTATTATATATTTATTTATATATTTTAAAGGTTAGTTTCAATCCAAATCATTACTACTGTTGTTACACAGTTGAAAATAAGGTTGTGTTCAACACAGTTGAATCTAATACTGTTAGGAGAGAGTGTTGTGCCTCAATTAATGAGGAATTGGTGTCAGATGGTAAGAAGAAAACTGTTTTTCCTACTGTTTCTAAAATAGAATTTGTTGGACGTAAACAACCAGAAAAACGAGTTAGGAAACCAGTGAAGTATGCTGAAATGTACATGTCACAAAGGTCTAGGGGAAATCAAAGAAATTGGAATAATCAGAAGTCCCAACAGCTAGGAAGTGAAAAGTCAAAAGTCAAAGTCAAACCAGAAAAGTCAACGGTCAAAACCGGAGCCGACACCGAAGAATACTTAATGGGCCCACCCAAACCCATCTAATGGGCCGGACAAGCCCATTAGTATATTACATGAAGACTTTAAGCCAAAGTTTAAATAAAAAGGCCCATTTCCTTTTATAATTATAACCGGCCCAAACTGCTAAGGCCCATTCCCATGTAACCTTCGTTAGTCCCTTTAGGGACTAACTTTGCAAAACCTCAATATACTTTGAGGGGGCATTTCTGCCATCCCCCAAATTTGAATCCACCACAAGGACTTCACGTGTAATTATACATTACACATTGAGGGACCAAAGTTGCCTTAACCCCAAACTTTACCCTTGTTATACACACAACCATTTTTCCCGCCAAAACCATGATCCACTGTTCACGCTTCCCTGTCCCCCTCCTCGACCACTGTTCACTTCCAGCCAAAAATGTCACCACCACTCTCCCCCACCTCACAAACCAACAAGGCCAAGCTGGTAATCCTAAGTACAACCATTGGCCAACAAAGATCAACGGTGTAGATCATTCACCTTGGGCTCAAAGGAAATTTAATGGCTAAGATAAGCTTATGATTTCACCTTACACAACAAGCACAAGCAAAATCCTCCTCAGCAAAGAAGCACAAGGGATACACCTCCTAGAATCTTCCTACGAGTAGTATAAATTTAGGACCTCTTATAGCCATTGAGCATCTAGTTTTTAGTAGTCTCTTTAACTTAGTAGTTTTTATCAGCTTTTAAAAGTGTAAATTTTAATATTGTAATGTTTTGAAGTTAATGAAATTTGAGTTTGTTTCTAAAAAATTGTTTTAACCTCTTTTGATATCAAGTCTTTACTGTGTTTTAAAATCTCTCATAAACTCTCTTATAAGCTCACATAATCTGTTTTTCTTTAAAATGTTAAATATTTAAGAAAAA
The DNA here is from genome assembly GCA_026074375.1 of Tanacetum coccineum. NCBI lineage: Eukaryota > Viridiplantae > Streptophyta > Magnoliopsida > Asterales > Asteraceae > Tanacetum > Tanacetum coccineum. The sequence continues at coordinate 4,184 of BQNB010094709.1, forward strand.
AAATTATAAAAAAAATCAAAAAAAATTTCCCCTCAAATTACCTCAGCTTATATTTGGATGATAACCCAAAAAGGGAAGGGCTTATGGACTCTCACTAGCTTGTTTTAAACAAGTTAGAGCTTGTAGACTCTTTATTTAACCCTGTTTAGAGCAAGGGTTTGGTAAGTGCACTTTTTAAATTTTTGTTACTGTAGCATAGCTTATTTCTGCTTATTTTGCTATTCTTATTGCTTGTTATGCTTGTTAATACTTATTTCTTGTTTCTATTGGCTTATTTATGTTAGTTTATCATGTTTAGTGCTTATTCAGTTTAGTTTGTAGTTTGAATCCCATTTTTATAATTTTTATTCTTAAAATTAAAGAAAAACCAAAAATAGAAGCATCAGCTTTAATCATGTCATTAGTGCTTAATTAGTTGTTAAAAGTTGATCATTAGGTTTGTTATTAGCTAAATATAATCTGGTATTTAAGGTTTGTTTGTTAAAAATCAAGTTTACTAGCTTAAAAATGGTTTCTATGGTCTTAAGGGAGTGTTTGGGATAGTGGGTTAAACTGGGTCAGTTTTGGTTAAAAGTCCATTTGGGTCCCCTTGTCAACTTTTACAAGCTTATTTTAGTAGTCTTTAACACTTATTTTTAAAGTTTTAAAGTTGAAAGTCAGTCTTTAAGTTAAGTCTAAAAAGTGGTTAAAACTGTTGGTGACAAAACTGCCATAAGAGCTTATTAGGCTAGGGCTTTTAAATCCATCTTTTAAAAGCTGTTTTTGAGTTGTCTTTAAGAGTCAAATGCATTAGTTAAAAGTGTCTTGTGTTTTGCCTTTCATTGTTCAAAATCTGTCAAGTTTAGCAAGTCAAATTTTTAGTTCAAAAGCCATTTTTCATTTCTAATTTTCAGTTAGTAAAACTGTTTTTCAGCTTCCATTTTTTTAGCACAAGCTCAATTGGAGCTAGTCTCCATCTGTTTTAAGCTAGTTTTCAGTTTGTAGCTTATTAGGTTGCTTATTCCTTGGCCTGCATTTTGCCATTTGTAACTTGAAAGAAAACCAAAAAGGTGCCCTGGTGCAAAAGCCCAAGTTGACACCCCTTTTTCTTGCTTATTTGTAGTAAAACCTTAGTTTTTCTTTTGCTTTTCTAGAAAGCCTATAAGCTACTCTTTAAGCTCCTATAAGCCAGAAAGCCAAAAATCCCTCTAGGTAGCTTATTTTTAAGCTAGAAAAGGCCTTTTGGGCTTTTCACCTAACAGTACTAACTCCAAGTTAGTACTGCTGAAGCATTTTTGCTTATTGAAGCTTATTAGCTTATTGTCTTTGCTTATTTAGGATTAGCTTAGCTTTTTAGAGTAGATTAAGCCCATTTTAGCTTATTGTCTTTAGTTTAAGCTTATTTGAGCTTATTTGATTCTTAGTATAAGATTTTAAGTGTTTTAACCCTTTCTAGCTGTTCTCTTTCTTTAGCTTATTGTCAATGCTTATTTTTGCTCTATTTTGCTCCTTAGGAATAGCTTATTGCTTATTGTAGCTTATTTCCATTTTCCATAAGCTTACTAGAGCTTAAACTGCCTAACAGTTAAGCACTTTTTAGTCTTAGTATAAAATTAGCAAACTGCCCCTTTCTTTTAGCTTATTTCGTGCTTATTTGTAAGTTACAAAAATTTTCCTTTTTTAAAGTTGCTTATTTTTAGCTTTTTCAAAAAGTTGTAAAAAAATAAGAAAATAAAATGTTGGGATTAGGGAGGGCCCCGAGTGAGCAAGACCGAACCTCGGGAACCTCAACCAACCCCATCAACCAACACATTTAAACACACTCACTATAACCGCTTTGCTACAATAGCCATCCGGAAGTGAGTTGCATTATTAATTCTATATAGCTTTTTTTGCCCATTATTGCCTATAAAGCTTTTTTTAGCTTATAACGGCTTATTTTATAAACCAATTTTTCCTAGCTCATAAATTTTTTATAGAACCAGGACACCATTATCCACTTTTTTTGTATAATTTAGCCTCCTCATTTTTCTTTCTTTTTTCCAACTTTGTTTGCTATTTTTTATCATTTATTTTCTTTAAATCTGTTTTTTAATTATTAAAAATTAAATAAAAATCAAAAAAATATTTTTCTTTTTTAGAAAATTTTATTTTATCAGTCTTCACTTAGGAAAAATAGAAAATATTTCGTAGGGACATTTTTGCAAAATTTCATTTCATAAATAACGGGATTCGAACCCGTTTTTGTTTTCTTATTTTTGAGCTCGTTTTAGCTCCGTTTTTATCTAGGAGTCTTTTTATCTTTATTTTTTAGTCACTACTCGATTAGAAGTTAGAAGTAAAAAAAATCTTTTTAGGGTTAATTTTTATAAGAAATTAAAAAGGTTTTTTGACAACCCCAATTGTTCGTATAGCTCTAGGGCCTGTTTTACATGTAGTTTAACCCCATAGCTTATTTAGGTTTCCCAGCTTATTTGTCTGTTTGATTTTGCTTATTTGTTGCTGCATTAGCTTATTAGGTTAGTTTAAGCTTGTTATAGCTTATTTGGATTTGTCTTAAGCTTATTTGATTCTTAGTGTAAAAATTTTAAGTGTTTATCCCTTTCTAGCTGTTTTCTTTCTTTAGCTTATTGTCAATGCTTATTTTTGCTCTATTTTGCTCTTTAGGAATAGCTTATTGCTTATTGTAGCTTATTTCCATTTTCCATAAGCTTACTAGAGCTTAAACTGCCTAACAGTTAAGCACTTTTTAGTCTTAGTATAAAATTAGCAAACTGCCCCTTTCTTTTAGCTTATTTCGTGCTTATTTGTAAGTTACAAAAATTTTCCTTTTTTAAAGTTGCTTATTTTTAGCTTTTTCAAAAAGTTGTAAAAAAATAAGAAATAAAAGTGTTGGGATTAGGGGAGGCCCCGAGTGAGCAAGACTCGAACTCGGGACCTCAACCCCATCAACCAACACTTTTATAACACACTCACTACCGCTGTGCTACAATAGCTCATCCGGTAGTGAGTTGCATTATTAATTCTATATAGGCTTTTTTGCCCATTATGCCTATAAGCTGTTTTTAGCTTATTACGGCTTATTTATAAACCCAATTTTCTAGCTCTTATTTTTTATAGAACCAGGACACCTTTATCCACTTTTTTGTATATTTTCCCATTTTTCCAACTTTGTTTGCTATTTTTTATCATTTATTTTCTTTAAATCTGTTTTTTAATTATTAAAAATTAAATAAAAATCAAAAAAATATTTTTCTTTTTTAGAAAATTTTATTTTATCAGTCTTCACTTAGGAAAAATAGAAAATATTTCGTAGGGACATTTTTGCAAAATTTCATTTCATAAATAACGGGATTCGAACCCGTTTTTGTTTTCTTATTTTTGAGCTCGTTTTAGCTCCGTTTTTAGTCTAGTCTTTTTTATTCTTTATTTTTAGTCACATAGAGTAGATTAGAAGTAAAAAAATCTTTGTAGGGTTAATTTTTAAGAAATTAGGTTTTTGACCCCTTGTTCGTGGCTCTTGCTCTCGTTTTTTTAGTTTTATTTCAGAATTTTTAGGTTTTTCTTAATCGTTTTTGCATATTAGTAGATAATTTAACTTTCTAATCCCCTTAATCATTAATATCATTCAATTTCCAACTTTCCGACTGTACCGATTTTCATGTCCAGCCTCGTTGGGGATAAACGACCCGGGAACACACTTCTATACTGCTTCCGGATTTCATTGATTATTTCCTTCTTACTATATTGTATTATATATTTATATAAGTATTTATATTTATATTTATATATATAGTAAGACTTTAAGAATCACTTATGCCAAAATTTACCTCGACTCTTAAAGCCTTAATCGAAAACAAAGAAAAATTAAGTGAAATGGCTAGAACTCCTTTGAATGAACATTGTTCGGCGGTTATCCTAAACAAGTTACCCGAAAAACTTATAGACCCCGGCAAATTTCTCATACCATGTGATTTTCCCAGAATGGATGAGTGCTTAGCCTTGGCCGATCTTGGCGCTAGCATAAATCTCATGCCATTATCCGTGTGGAAAAAGCTTTCTCTTCCTGAGCTCACTCCTACTTGTATGACTCTTGAACTTGCGGACCGTTCAATTACTAAACTGATCAGTATCGCCGAAGATGTCTACCTAAAAGTAGGAAAGTTCAAATTCCCGGCCGACTTTGTAGTCGTAGACTTTGATGCCGATCCCCGAGTTCCCCTAATTCTCGGGAGATCCTTCTTAAAGACTGGACTTGCTTTAATTGATGTTTACGAAGGAGAATTAACTCTTCGTGTTGGAAAAGAAGCCATAACATTCAATCTTGACCAAACTTTAAGATACTCCTTTAATTACGATGATATAACGGCAAACCGAATCGACGTTATTGAAATGGCTTGTGAGGAGTATTCTCAAGAAGTTCTCGGTTTCTCCAATGTGATCGCAAGTGGCAATCCTACTCCTTACTATGACATGATCGTTTCTACCTCTTCTCCGACTCTCACTCCTTTCGAGGATAGTGATTTTCTTCTTGAGGAAGTCGATGCTTTCCTCGCTCTTGAAGATGATCCAACTTCACCAGAAGTTGATGACTCTTACTATGACCCGGAAGGGGATATTCTACTTCTTGAATCATTTCTCAATGATGATCCATCACCCCCTCCCAACCAAAGAAACTATTTGCCTAAAATTCGAAAAGAACTTAAAATTTGTGAAGCTAAAACTGATAAATCTTCAATTGATGAACCTCCAGAGGTCGAACTCAAGGACTTACCTCCTCATCTCGAATATGCATTTTTGGAAGGTGATAACAAGTTACCCGTCATAATTGCTAAAGACTTGAGTGTCGAGGAAAAAGCCGCTCTCATAAAGGTTTTGAAGTCACACAAGCGATCCATCGCTTGGAAACTCTCCGACATCAAGGGTATTAACCCAGAATTTTATACTTATAAGATTCTTATAGAAGAGGACTACAAACCGGCGGTTCAACACCAAAGACGAGTGAATCCAAAAATCCACGATGTTATAAAAAAGGAGGTTGAAAAACTTCTGCTGGATTAATTTACCCAATCTCGGATAGTCCTTGGGTAAGCCCCGTACATTGCATACCGAAAAAGGGTGGTTTTACCATTGTTAAATGAAGCCACTCGTAAAGACCATTTTCCACTACCGTTTATGGATCAAATGCTTGAGAGATTAACGGGAAACGAGTACTATTGTTTTCTTGATGGTTTCTCGGGTTACGGAACGTTCGCCTATCGCCGCATGCCATTTGGCTTATGCAATGCACCAGGCACGTTCCAAAGGTGTATGATGGCTATCTTTCATGATATGATTGAAAAAACGATGGAAGTCTTCATGGACGACTTTTCGGTCTTTAGGAATTCATTCAAAAATTGCCTCTCTCGTGTAGACAAGATGCTTCAAAGGTGCGAAGACACCAATCTTTGTCTAAATTGGGAAAAAAGTCATTTTATGGTAAAAGAAGGCATTATCCTTGGCCATAAGATTTCCAAAAAAGGGATTGAGGTTGATAAAGCCAAAATCGATGTAATTGCTAAGTTACCTCATCCAACCACCGTTAAGGGTGTTCGGAGTTTTATCGGTCATGCTAGTTTCTACCGACGGTTCATTAAGGATTTTTCCAAAATTTCCCGACCGATGACTCATCTTCTTGAGAAGAATACTCCGTTCATTTTCTCCGATGATTGCATTCAAGCTTTTCAAACATTAAAGAAAAAAATAACTGAAGCTCCAATCTTGATTGCCCCAGACTGAGACCTACCCTTTGAGCTTATGTGTGATGCAAGCGACTTTGCCATAGGTGCTGTCTTAGGGCAACGTCATGAAAAACACTTTAGGCCTATACACTATGCTAGTAAAATAATGAACAAGGCGGAATCGTATTACACCACGACAGAAAAAGAAATGTTAGCCGTGGTGTATGCCTTTGAAAAATTCTGGTCTTACCTCATCTTGAACAAAAGCGTAGTGTATACGGATCACTCTGCCCTAAAATATCTCTTTGCTAAAAAAGATTCCAAGGCAAGATTGCTCTGGTGGGTTCTCCTCCTTCAAGAGTTCGATTTCAATGTAATTGACACAAAAGGAGCCGAGAATCTCGCGGCCGATCATCTTTCCCGATTAGAAAACCCGTATGAAAATGTTCTCGACCCAAAGGAGGTGAATGAAAAATTTCCTCTCGAGACACTTAATATGGTGACTTCTCGAAGTGACTCAAGTACCCCGTGGTTTGCCGATTATGCAAATTACCACGCGGGGAATTTTATTGTTAAAGGGATGTCATCTCAACAAAAGAACAAGTTTTTCAAGGATGTTAAACATTACTTTTGGGACGACCCCTTCTTGTTCAAAATATGTGCGGATCAAATGATCCGGCGGTGTGTTGCAGGCCAAGAAGCTGTTGACATCCTCACAGCTTGCCATAGTGGACCCACCGGGGGACATTACGGTGCCAACTACACCGCCAAAAAGGTTTTTGACTCAGGATTTTATTGGCCCACGATTTATAAAGATGCCCATAACTTGGTCACCCGATGTGACACTTGTCAGCGTCAAGGAAAAATTTCGCAACGTGATGAAATACCTCAAAATTCCATCCAAGTTTGTGAAATCTTTGACGTGTGAGGGATAGATTTCATGGGGCCTTTCCCGTCTTCACGAGGGAACAAATATATACTCGTGGCCGACGACTACTTGTCAAAATGGGTGGTTGAAGCCAAGGCCTCCCCACTAACGATGCTTAGTTGTAGTAAAGTTTTTGAAACTCTCGTTTTTGCCCGACTCGGTTACACCCAGTGACACTATTATAAGCGATCGTGGGACCCATTTCTGTAATGACAAATTTGCTAAAGTAATGTCTAAGTATGGGGTCACTCATCGTCTTGCTACCGCTTACCACCCTCAAACGAGTGGTCAAGTCGAGGTGTCGAATCGTGGGTTAAAACGTATTTTAGAAAGAACAGTTGGAGAAAACCGTGCCTCATGGTCTGATAGGCTTGATGACGCTCTATGGGCATTTCGTACCGCTTATAAGACACCAATTGGTTGCACCCCTTACAAGCTCGTGTATGGAAAGCCGTGTCATCTACCTATCGAATTAGAGCATAGAGCGTATTGGGCATTAAAACATGCTAATTTCGATCTTAAAACCGCGGGCGATCACCGTAAGCTGCAACTTAATGAACTTAATGAGCTTCGTGATCAAGCATACGAGAATTCTTTGATTTATAAGGAGAGGACAAAGAAGCTTCACGACTCAAAGGATAAAAAAACCAAACGCATATTCAATGTTGGAGATCAAGTCTTTTCTTGCTTTTCAACTCTCGTCTAAAGATATTCTCGGGAAAGCTTAAAACCCGATGGTCTGGCCCTTTCACTATAACCGAAGTTTTTCCATATGGCACTGCAAAATTATCTCACTCTGACGGATCAAACTTCAAAGTGAACTGCCACCGACTTAAGCACTACTTCGGAGGGGACACACCAACCATGGTTGTCCCAGATCTCCAGACTTTCCCTAAGGACGAATGAATTCAGGGATCGAGTCAAGCTATGTGACTCGGTTACCAAAAATAAAGCGCTTCGTGGGAGGCACCCCATGCTTATCCATTTTCTATTTTCTTTCTTATTTCTAATGTGTTGTGAGGAGGCTTGTACTCTTCCGTTCTTTGTGTTTGTTGTTTGTACTTGTGATTGTTTGCAGGATTGAACCCAACTTTTCTGAAGACTCTCGTGTTCGGTGTTTATGACCCTGTCCACTCGAGCTTTCCTATCTTTGCTTCCATTAGTTTGGGGAAATCCGATATCCAAAAGATTATTATCGTCTAACATTATCTTATAGCACACTTAATAAACGGCTAAAGATTTTTGTGATACTTTTCTTCATGCTTGAGTTATGCATTCGACCTTTTTGAGTTCTAGTATGGGGTTTTTAAAAGAGTCAGCTAGAAACATTGAGGACAAAGTTTGATTTTTAGTATGGGGTAGTATAACTTCGATATGTTTTCTAACCCACCTTTGTCGTTATTTCTCACATACCACCCCGTTTCCCACCGAAATTTCAAAAATATGAAACTTTAAAATTTTTAAAAATTACAATAAGTGTTTTGTCACAATTTTGACTTTCCTGCTTGGTAGAATAAGAGTAACTTTTGACCCAATCGAGCGTGTTGAGCTCTAGCTTGTTCCTTAACTTTTAGGCTAAGCGTTCGCTAATTCACGAAGAACAAAAAATGATAGAGTTAGGTATGAGTAGGATGCTAAACAACGGATTATTGGAAATTCTAAGAGCTCAATATATGAACTTGTTGCTTTTTCTCCGATAAGCTCTTAACCGGACTAATATACGTGCTGTTTTTGAGATTAAACTTAAATCAACAATTTTTATTAATAATAAGCAAAATTTTAGTCTTATTTCAAATTTATACTTGAATTTTTCAAAAAGAAGTCTTCTATATATATATATATATATATATAAAAAAAATAAAAAAAAATTTGAAAAAAATGATGATAAAATGATAAAAAATATATAATATAATAATAAAAGCTGTGGGTTGATAAAAGTTTACTACCTCTTGCCGGCTCACAACCGATGTGGTAGTCTTCTAAAGAAAGCCCATAGTAAGAATAAAAATCCGAGACTGATAAAAGTTTGCTGCATCTTGCCGGCTCACAACCGATGTTGCAGCCTTCTAAAAGGTCGAGGGTTACAATTGCATAAATGTTTAATATTAAGTTTGAATTAATAAATAGATTTCTTTTTGTTAAATTCAAATATGCTTTTGCACTTTGACTATTCTATTTTATAAGCTATGAATATTCGGGAAACCTGAGAGTTTTTGAAACCTAAGGTCCGTGAGTCCCGATACTAGTCTCTGTGGGGTGTCAAAAGCCTGGTCACTTAGCCGCAAGGTTGGGATGTGCCGAGACGAAAGTCGCTACATGGGATGATCTCGTCTTCAAACTCATTATTCTAAGGTGGAACGTGAAGCATAGTATATTGAAAAAAGTTTATCCATGGTTGAAATTCATAATAGCACACTCACTTAAGATATAATAAATGTCAGGAGTGAAAAGTTCACAAGTTGCAAACATGAGTAGTGTTAGCATCCTTACTAATATTTAGCTGTGATTTCGTTTTAAGCTTGATTTGGATAAGTGAAAAGTCGGGGACGATGAATTTATCCTTTTTGGGGCATTCTCGGATCGAAATGCATCTTGTTCTATGATCCCTAACAGTTATGGAAATAACGAAAGTCGAAATAATCTCAATTTTACTAATAATAAAAAAAATGAAAAAGTTTTAGAAAAATGGGAAAAAATGTGTTTTATAACTTGTGATTTCTTAAAAGCCTTTGCTACTTTTCAAAGGTTTAGTTGGGAAAGTTTTGAGGTATTTGGTTATAAAGCATATAATATTGCGTGAGGAGCATATATATTGCGTTGAGGAAACGCAATCGCTTCTTAGTTTGTGGAATTTTGATATGTGTGAAATCACATATCTCGTGTTTTATATCATATTGGCCATTAAAAGACAAATATTGTACTTAAAATGCTTGGATATTGCTTGTTTTGTCTTTGTGATTGTGTAGGTACGGATATTGCAAAAATCTCAAGAAAACGGTCAAAACCGGACAATCACGGACACGGGAATGAAAAAAAAGCACACAAAGAGCCGGGAGAATGCTATCAAAAGCGTCAAACAAAAGTCAACTCATGGTCTAACATGGTCTCTACTACACTCCTGTAAAAGACCCACAACCCAAAATTCAAATAAGTCCCTCAAGAAAACCAAATTGCAAAATAGTCCCTAAACACTATTTTTCACACAAATAACTTGTCAACAAGGTTAGATGGAGTTAATCTTAATTTATAAAGGAGTTAAACCCGTTAAACCCATATAACTACACTTATCCGAGCCCAAGCCATAATACACGGCCCAAAATACCTTTATAAGCCCCGAAGTGTGAATGATTTTAACCCGGGTCAAAAAAAGAAAGTCAAACTTTTTTTTTTATATACGTTTGAACGCGGGGAAAAATTGTTACTACTATTCACCCGTCTTCAACCTTTTACCCAACGTCACAATCATAGGGTAAAATTTAATTGACAACATGGCAAGCTAATTCAAGTGGCTAAGTAGAAATTGGCGGGTTATAAACGTACCTAGCCTCTCATTGGCCAATTACACAAGAGATGACCGGAGGCAAAGGAGAAACACCCAACTGATGGGATCTTGCCAAAACACGTATGGACAAGAAGACAAGGCTTGACACAGGGATTGCCACGTTGGGCAATCCGTATGATCCAACTCCAATCCAACGAATGAGAAGAGCTCCAATGATGAGAGATGATTCAAGGGCTAGGATTAATGGGAGCATGTAACAAACTTTGGGTCTGAAAGCTTCAGGTGAGGCTATATAAAGCCTCACTCACTCACACACAAGGGGCATCTTCTTCTATATCTAGTTTTAGCTTTTAAAAGTTTTTAGTAAAATTGCTTAATTTTAGCTTAAAAAAGTTTTTAGTTAAGTAGTGTAACCTTTCAAGCTTATTGTACTCTTACTTTCACCTTATTGTAATCAGTTTTAATGTTAATGAAATCTTCCTTTGTTTTCACCTAATCCGTTTTACTTTACAAATTTTTAAATCTCAAATTATCATGTTTCTATTCAAAAGCTCCTAAATAAGCTCATACAAAGCTCTTTTGAGTCTCTAAGACCATAAATTGAGGCTATTAACTAGTCTATATCTACTTAAACCAATAAAATCAGTTTTAATACCTTTGCTTATGGATTTTGAACTTTTGGATGATAATCTTACAATGGAAGAGCTTATGGGACCTCACTAGCTTATCTTTGTGATAAGCTAGAGCTGTTGAAAGCTCTTTTGAGCACTATTGCCTTTGTTTAGCTAAGGCTTTTGTAAGTTTCTTTTAAATTCAAGTATCTTAGTTTAATAAGTAAATAAGCTCTCAAATCTCTCAATTACTCATGTTACTGTTTGATAAGCTTCTCATAAGCTCTTATTAGCTCTTTGAGTCTCTAAGCTCAAATTGAGCTCAAATTAAGCATTTAATCTACTTTAACTCTTAAAATCAGTTAATACCTTTGCTAGTTTGGATATGAGCTTTTGGATGATAAGCTTACAATGGAAGAGCTTATTGGACTTTTACTAGCTTATCTTTGGATAAGCTAGAGCTGTTGAATGCTCTTTGAGCCTTTTATTGCCTTTGTTTAGCTAAGGCTTATGTAAGTTCTTCTTTAATTTCAAGTATATTAGCTTAATAGTTGCATTTGCTTATTTTCAGCTTATCTCTTGCTTATTTGTGCTTAATCTTGTCTTATTATGCTTATTAAACATGATTGATCATCTGTTTTCAGCTTTTGTAGTGTAGATCTTAGTTTTTTCATTTTTTGTCTAATAAATCATTAAAAATCCAAAAATATTAGCTTAGATAGTAGCTTATTGTTTCTGGCTTATTTTCTTATTGTTATATGTTCATTATAGTTGTCATAAACTGTTTGATATCTGGTATTAAAGTTTTGCTCATTAAAAAGCTTTTTCATAAGCCAAAATGATTTTAAGTCTAGTTAAAGGGGTGTTTGGCATAGCAGTATTAACCACAAGTTAATACTGCTAGTGGCCAATTGGTCTTAAGATTTTGATTTTAACTTCTCATTTAAGTCTTTTAGTGCTAGATTTATAAGCTAGGTTAGGTCAAATTAGTTTTTCATAAATTAGGATAATATTAGTTTAAATCTGTTAAGAGTCATTTGCATTTTTAGTTTCTAATCAATTTAGTAAAAGTTAATGCTTAATTTGTCCTTAATTTTTGTCTTTAAGAGCATAGAATCAAGTTCATTTAGCATGCACTTAGTTGTTCCATGTTTTGATTGTCAATTGCATCAGCAGCTTTAACTGCTTAAGGTCATTTTTCAATCCAAATTTTTAGCAAGTAAAAGTAGTATTTAGGCTTAGATTTTTAGCATGCTTATAAATTTAGGTTGATAGTTTATTTGTTTTAAGTTGTTTTTTAATAAAAAGTACTTTTGATTATCTGTTTTTAGCCTTTAAATAAGCACTTTGTCTTTTCAATTTTAAAAGGAAACTCAGCAGGTTCTAAGTGTTTTAAGTTGTTTTCAATAGGTTTTTCCAATAAGCTCCTATGTTTCAAAATAGTTTTTAAAACTTGTTTTAGGAAAATTTTAGTTATAGTTTAAGCCTGAATAAGCCATATCCCTACAAGGATCCAAAAGCTTATCTAAAAATAAGCTCAAAGATCCCTATAGGGCCTGTTTGGTTGCCAGAGTTCAATTAAGTGCTTATTAGGTCAATTTAGCTTATTGCTTTTTAGTTTTTACTCACCGTCCACTTAAAATAGCTTATTAGGTTAGGATTAGTATAAAAGTGCTTTTTGTTCTTAGGTTTTAGCTTATTTCAACTTTTTGAGTTCTAAAATTTTGAAAAAGCCAAAAAAAAAATTAGTTTTAGTTGTTTTTCTGCCTTTTAAGCCATTTTTCAGCTTATTTCTTGAGTTTCAATGAAAGTTTCTTTTAATAAAAGTGCTTATTTTTAGCTTTTCTAAAACTTTGCTTTTATAAGTTTTCAAAAAAAAAGGAAGGTGGAAATCGGGGGTGAGCAAGGCTTGAACCCCCGACCTCAACACCCTCAACCTTTATAACAACACAACCACACACCTCACTACCATCGTGCCTTGGGGTCTTTTTCTTGATAGGTTTACTAAATCTATTACTTATATACATTTTAACCATTTTAGCTTAATAAGCTGTTATAGCTTTTTACACAGCTTATTCGATAAGCTGTGTAATCAAGCTTATTTTTTCTAGGTCCCTTTTAGTTCAAGCTATTTTCCATAATTTTTTTAGAATTTTTATAATTAGTTTAGTATTTTTAAACATTTATTTTTATTAAAAACTTTAAAAAAATCATAAAAAATAGAAAAGTAATCAAAAAAATATAATTCTTTTTTAGAAAATTTTCTTTTATCATATAGTTCCTAGGGAAATTAGTTTTACTTCCGTAGGGTTAAAATTGCAAAATTTCATTTTTTAAAGAATGGAATTCGTTCTCGTTCACGTTTTTCGTGATTTTAAGCTCATTTCAATTCCGTTTTTGTTCTAGTTTTCTTTAAACTTACTTTTTAGTCAATTAGAGTCTATTAAAAGAGAAAAATTCAATTTGGGTTTAATTTTGGAAATTTAGGGTTTTTAATTATCATTTAGGGTTCCCGTTTTGCGTTTTTAGTTAAAGTTTAATTTCCCGTTATTTGTTTTCATGCTTAATTGTTATCATTTGCTTATTTTAATTATTTTTAATTCATAGAAATAGATAATCAAATCAATCTTTGTTACCAATTCAAATCATTGTCCAAACAACAAACGTGGTCTCAATTTCATAAATCGTTGGGGAATAACGACCTGGGAATCATACTTCCCGGTTAATATACGTATTATATTATATATATATATTTGTGAAGATTTTTCTTTCTACCTTTTTCCTCAAGGGTAGTTTGGTAATTTTCTATCATGTTATATTTTATAATTACGTGTATAAGATTGCTTCAATCAGGCAAACACGTAATCATTGTATAAACTGTATACTTGCGTCCAATTTGTAAAACAAAGCATGTTCTCACCCCAAAATAATATGTAAAACAAGTAAAACATGAGGTTATAAACTCACCTGAGTAGGTAGTCCTCTGTGAATGATAAATTTATCCAAGTATGGCAAATGAATCACACCGTCAAATACCTAAGTAAATACGGCCAGTCTTAGTCTACAAGTTTAGGCTAACGACTTAATGCATAAACTACAATAAATTGCTAGTTTATATATACTGTTATTACTTGTGTGGTGGTGCACATGTTTATTGTATTTGTTTTTACTTGTTGGCTCTTGGAAATGTGTACGATTACCCACGTTCAAGTATATAAATAAACGTTATTAATAAATATACATATTTATTAAGTCGTGTTTCAATTTGTGTAATATCCGATAAATATTATAACTTGTACGATACGTTAAGTGTTTATAAAAATCGCTTTTGTTTGTAAAATACCCTTAGGTTTTCTATATTTACAAAAACAGTCCTTATGTTTATGAAAATATAATATTTACATTTTAAACCCTTAGGTTTCCACATCTACACCTTTAGTCTTTCAACTTTACACAAATTACACTTTAGGTCCTTACATTCTTAAAACAGCCCTTTAAGTTTTAGAAATGACAAAACAGCCCCTGGACTTTATAAAACAGTTTTGGCAGTTTTAACCCACAAGTTTACAAATTTACACTTTTAGTCCCTTAACTTGTAAAAGTCGCATTTTAAGCCCAATTAAGTTCTAGCAAGTGGCAAGGGGTTTTATTATATTCCAATAAGCCATATAAGCTGGGTCAGCTTATAAATAAGCTCGGATGAGCTTATTTTGGCTTATTGGACTCGTTAGAGTCCATTAAGCAAATAAGTGGTCCAATTAAGATTTTAAAAATACATAAGCTCGTATTTGACTTATATAAGCTTATATGAAATTGTTTGGCTAAAAAATAAGCTCAGATGAGCTTATTTGAGCTTGTTGGGCTCGTTAACCCAATAACTCTGGTCCGAATGTTTTTAAAAGTCCATTAGGGTTTCAATACATGATCCAACTTATTTTCTAGTTTCATTAGGCACTCAAGATTATAATTAAGCTGTTTTTATTGTATGGCTTATTCAATAAGCTAATAAGCCTCGTTAATAGGCTTTTGAGTCCATTAAGAGCTAGATAAAGGTTATACATATTCAAACTAGTTCGATTTAGGTCCATTAGTTTTGCTAGGTTTATAATAAGCTTAATAAACTGCATAAGCTCAAAAATAAGTTATCCAAGCTTATTTGTGGTTTATGGGTTTGTGTTTGGCCACCGTAGTGGACTGCCGAGCCTATTAAGGGTTTGGTTGTGTTTTTAAAGTACATTAGGGTCCATGTAAGCCCAATAAGCATATTAGGCTTTTCAATGAGCACAAAGAGCTTATTAAGAGCTTATTAATAATTTTGTGGACCCACGAGGATTGGCTTCTTGTTGGGTTCGTACATGGGGCATTGTGGGCCCAATAGGCCCATTAAGGGTCTAACGAATCTCATTTGTGGTCCGTTAAGTTTTCTTTTCATGTATGCCTTACTATCCACGAGGTCCATAATTTATTTTCCCTCAATATAGCGTGATTGAGCTTAATAATAAGTGTGGGCCCAATTACTTCGATTAACGGACCGTTGCTTGTCGAGGCCCATTAGTGTGTCCATTGTCGATTAGTAAGTAATAAAGTGTTTTGTTAAATAGCCTGCTGTCAACCAAATATATGTTTGTTTAGACGCTTTTTAAGGGTAGTGTCCATCACATCATGATTGCGTTTTTAAACGATTAGTATACTTCTTCCCAAGCCACAATATCGTGTTTACGTGAAATGTTTACGTATAAGTTTCGTAAAATTCGTGTGTAAGAGTTTGTGTTTCACGTCGGTGTCCACCCTTGCATTTAAACGAAAACGTTTAGCTTTTGCTTGTCATTAAATCTCATTTTACACGTTCCTTTGTATTCTAGCACCACACAAGATCGAATATATATATATATATGTACGTGTGCCACGCATGGGTTGAACCATGCGTGTTCACACCCATGCAAATTTGTTAATCACATATTAACGTGACCTACACGACTAGACATCAAAGAAACAATTAAAATACGAAGTGTATAAGCTTGAACGCAACTTACAAAGAGTCCTAGAGTCTTGGTATGTGTTGGGACAAGTAGAATGGCAACCCAAGTGGATTATACCCAACGTATATCGACTCTAAGCTTCGAAGCTTATTAAATAACCCAAGTTCTTAACCCGTGTACCCTTTTATGCCTTTGTATGAAGACCTAGTGTATATTGTAGGTTCGAATGAGATGGTGAGGGTGTTTGTTTGCGTCTTACGACCCAAGACAAGAGGAATAATATGGTTTGTTTGAGAGAGAGTGTTTTGTGAGTTTATGAGTTTTCAAGAAGGGTTTTGTGTCATGTATGATTGAGTATATATAGGCTTAAGACTTGGTTAGCTTTCTAATTCCCTTAACTAAGCCAAACCGTGCCCTAAGTTAGTGGTTTATGGTTTTCTAGTTATCAAGACATGGTTTTGCTAATACAACATAGTACAATCCTTAATTACCATATATTTGTACAAGATTTACCTAAGATTTGAAGATCTTTGATTTCATATATGTTGTTGGTGACCGCGGGTATCAAGAGGCAAAGAGAACAAAATGGTTATTAACCATTGAGTAATGAGCTAGTTAAGGACATGTTGTACATGTTTTAATTAAACATAGGTTGTATATGTACTTAAAGGATATTAGGAAGATTTCTATGTGTATATATGTATGGGACGAATGGTTTTATGGGTTATACTTACCCATATTCGGCCAGTATGAGTTAGTAACACATGATTTGATTAAATTTTGTGTTTAAGGTTTAAAAGTGGTTATTGGTTTGAGTCTAGGTAAGTCTAGGTATTTCCGGGGTGTGTCTAAATGTATTTTATTGCGAAACGTAATCCTTTTACATGACCAATAAAAATAAAATACGCAGAGTCATTAATTATCTTCTTAAAAATTATATAACACTTGATTGATGTAAACCTTAATTTATTTGGTGACCGTTTACATTGAATGATTATTTCTAGTCTACGCGATTTAGCTTTAAAAGTTAAATTAAAAGTAAACGCGTATCGGACCAAAATAAATAGTGACGAATAATAGGAGTCGTAAAATGACCTGAAATTGAGAAATGTTACAGCTTTCTTCTTTGGAGCATATTCGATGAAAATAACTATATCAGATTTAGCTTGAAGTTTGCCCAAATTCTCACTATCATTGTTTGGATAACAAAGTGCACTGAAGACATGAAGGTAGGATAAATCAGGTTTTCTATCATGTAAGAGCTCATAAGGATTTTTTCCATGGCGATGTCGTATAACAGATCGGTTTTGGGTGTAACACGCGGTAGCTACTGCCTCGACCCATAGAAATAAAGGAGCTTTTGCGTAGATTAACATTATACGAGCAACTTCAACAAGAGTACGATTTCGCCTTTCAACAACACCATTTTGTTAGCGCAACCGATGTTTCATGAGAGATGCCAACCTGTTCATAGTAGTCTCGCAAAGTTTGATTGACAAACTCAGTTCCATTACTTGTAGGAATGTTCCTAACAGTTGCATTCAATATAACTTGTATCATTTTCAGAAACTTAATTATAAAATCAGGAGCTTCATCCTTTGATGCGAGAAACTTCACCCATGTGAACCGAGAGTAATCATCCACAATGACAAAGATGTACCTTTTCCCATTTACACTTGCCACACACATAGGCCCACAAAGATCCATGTGCAAAAGATATAGTTTTTCCTGATTGGTGTCTTCAGATTTAGGTTTATGTGATTGTTTCTTGCTTTTTCCCATGGCACATGCAGAACACAAGTGGTCTTTTTCATAGTTAAGCTGAGAAGACCACGTACTAGACCTTGTCTGGCCAAATTGTTAATAGCACCAAAGTTCAAATGGGACAGATGCCGATGCCATAACCATGACTTAGTCTTTGTGGCTTTTGACAAGAGACAAATTAGAGAAGACGCCGTCATATCCCCAATGGACAGAGAATACAGGTTAGTTCCTTGAGATCCGAAGAGTAAATCAACACCTTCCAGATTACGAACAAAACATGTGTGTTTTCTGAAAGCTACTTCAAGATCCGAGTCGCATAATTGACCAACGGAGAATAGATTGTGTCCTAGTCCTTCCACATAATAAACGCTTGAAATTTT
The DNA here is from genome assembly GCA_026074375.1 of Tanacetum coccineum. Taxonomy (NCBI): domain Eukaryota; kingdom Viridiplantae; phylum Streptophyta; class Magnoliopsida; order Asterales; family Asteraceae; genus Tanacetum; species Tanacetum coccineum. The sequence continues at coordinate 22,047 of BQNB010094709.1, forward strand.
AACATTCCCTATCTGATAATCGCCATACCCTATAATTTTCGCAACTTGGTCATTACCGAATTTGACAGTACCAAGAAATTTATGAACAAAATTGGTGAGCTGAAAGCGATCTCCGATCATGTGCTTGGAGCATCCGGAGTCCAAATACCACAGAACAATTTGGACAACCTGCATTCGATAAGAGAAGAATAAAATGGAGCAACTGAAGTATTGGATCCCCGATATGTACCGGGTTCCATTTTGTTAGCAGTCAAAGATTTTACAATCTTAGGTTTGCTATTGGAGCCAATAACCTTAGGTACCTTAGGTCTCCTAGTATACACTTTAGTTACAATTGGTTCTTGTGCAACTACTTTAAGAGGAATGGGTTCCCTAATAGGCACTTCATTAGTGGTGGTAATCCTAGTTAAAGGGCATGCATTTCTAACTAAGATGAAAGTCCTTCCTGTAGGTTTCCATTTATATCCAACAAAGTTAAACACTTTTTCAATAGGTTTCCATTCTTTTCTCTTTTTATTTTCTTAGAGGCAGATTTAGCACGCACAGACACATAGTATGATTAGCATCAAACATACATTCATTGCAAATAGAACAAAGGGCCTTAGCACCTTTAATATAGTACTTAACATGTTCATTACAAACATTTTTAGAATCAGAGTTCTTTTTATTCAAACTAGATTTAACTTTCCTAGATTGAACTTCTACTTTATTCTTCTCATTACTACTTGGTGGTCGCGAAATCCTATCATTCTTTGTATTGCCTAAAGGCTTTGATTCGCTAGCAATAGTAAAAGGTTTTACTCCTGTAGAAGACAATAAAGGTCTGTTAGTCACTTTGGAAATGTTGCTTGATGATGCGACAGGTTTAGCAAATCGAACTGTTTTCCTCTTGTTGATAGGCGTGACCGCAACTAATTTCTTACTAGGTGTGTGAATGTCAGGGCAGGTATCTCTAACATAACCTAGCAATTCTTGAATCAGCTAAACATACTTACAGGCAGTGTAAGATGCACTATCTAAAGGATTTAGTGATTTAGCTTGTTCAACTATCTCCCTAAGAATAGCAACTTGTTCCATAGTGTGCTTAAGGTAGTATATGTGAGTTTCCTTATTATTCTTATCCCTAGGAGCCAAAATTACTGGGTCAAGCTTATACATTCCTGGAGCAATAGTGGTAGCATTTGACACGTGGGCAGCATTATCAACTATGTCATTTCCTTTTAATTTTCTAAGATCATTTTTTAATGTTGTTATGACAAACACTTTTTCATGAAGTTGAGCATTTAAATCTGTGATTTCAACAGACTTTTGATTTAATTGATTAAGCAAAGAATTAGTTTATTCTTTATTACGAACACGTGATGGTTTAATTGAATCATAAAGTTGTTTATAATTCTGTTTCAAATGCTCATTTTCAGCAATCAGTTTTGCTACCCTATGTTCCAGTTCTATGTTGATAGTCTCAATTTCATCTATATCCTTTTTCACACTTTCACTGGTAGAAGTTTCATTCACACGCTTAATGTGTGCTTTCAACTTCTTGATTGTTGTGTCTTTTGCTTAAAGCCCAGCTTTCAAATTGTTTAATTCAAACAATTGATCAAATGTAGGTTCATTTTGGTTCACAGATGTGTTATTTGTTTGAAAATTTTCTTTATTGAGTTGCATTGCAAGTTCAAGAGAAATGCAGTGCTTTTCAAGTTTAGAATAGCTTTTCGAAAGTTTATTATACTCATCTTTTTCAACCATGTTTTGTTGTTTGATAAGCTCAGCTTCAAGTTCGAGACACTTATTGCACGTTTCCATAGATTTCACATTCACAGAAGTATTTATATTCTCAGAAGAGTTCACGACAATATTTATAATATCTTGAGAAATGATTTGTTCCAAGAGTCAATCGTTTTCATTTAAAGTTTGTTTATTAGCAATTTCCAAACATAGTTTGTCTACTGAATACTGTTGAACAACAGTTTCCATTTGGTCGAAAACTATTTGTATTTTCGTTATTTTATTTAGAAGATCTTTATCAAACACACTAAAAATGTCTTTTAAAGATTTTAAAAATGGAATAATTGATAAAAACAGCTTTAGTGTGTTCAAACCCTCATTCACCTTCTGTGAGAGCATCGGGTGTAATTCTTTTCTTCACCACAGAGTCAAACTGGGCAAGGTGGAATATAAGCTTTTTAAGGCTTGCATTCACCAAACTTACCTTGGTAGTTCACTGGGAACATCCACTTTGACAGGTGATGCATCAAAAGAATCAGTGGAAGGGTTTGACATTTGAGATCAAAAAGCTTGTTCAGCAGAAAATTTTTGTTGTGGAACAAAATGTTTACCAAAATCTTCAGACAATTGATTTAGAACAACATAATTAACTAGTTTAATGTTAATTTTCTTTTCTAAAACTATTGGATCACTTTGTTTTAAAAGCATTTTGGATCGACTCTCTTCTTTAAGCATCAAAGTCTCTTCCGAATCATCAATTGAAATCACATAGGTTTCCTTAGCAATAACATTACCATCATAAAGCATTGGCCTAATCTGCTGAGCTTTCTTAAGATAGAAAGGATTTTGAAAACCAAGAGCTTGTTTAAGGTTGTTATCATAGAAAACTTGTGGTTTCGTTAGCATATGCACAATTTGCGCGGATTGACCCATTTTATGCACAATATTGTCCAGTTCTTTAACTTTCTTTTTCAAAGCAATTTCGTTGTCAATATTCTTAGCTTTCTTTTCCTTGGATTCGTTTTTGAAAACATCAAATGTTTTTGTTAATAATTTCTTTTCCTTTAATTGTTCAGAAAGAGTTTGTTTAAGAGAGTTAATTTTCTTTTCAAAATCCGCAAATTGTGCATCTTTTTCCCGAATTATATCATCAATTATAAGTTTTTCTCTAGTGCCTAAATCCACATTTTGTCTTTATTCTAGCAATTTTACCAGTTCTTTGTATCTTTCAAGTTTAGCAGATAAGGTTTCATTGGCCATTAGATTATCCTTATTGACCTTGTTACAATTAGTTACTTGGTGTGATAGTTGTTCAAACACAGATAATATCATGGCATCTTGTTGTGCGCAAGAATTTGTATCCTGAACAGTTGCATTTTGTGATTCAATCAGATACCGAGAGTACAAAATGATATTACTATCACTATGTATCTCATTCTTGGATGTTCTACAAACTGAGAAGGTTCAGAATACGGCATCTCTTGCACACTTTGATTTAGCATATCATTATTAGTGTTGTCAGAGATTGGTACCTCAGAAAGAACATTTGAACCGTAACTGGATAAATTGGCCATAAGAACTGCTTTGGCTGTAGAGACCTCGTCACAATCAGAATCATACGCATCCAAATCATCTGCTTGATAAGCGGCATTATGTGTAGACTGACTGTGAAACTGGACCTTCTGCAATACCAGGATCTGCCAAGAATTCCAATTCTTCCTCATTCAGAACTTTACCATTTCCTTGAGCTTCAACCAATAAAACTTTATCCCTGAACCATGTGGCATCTTTTTTCCTCTTTGGCTTTAGGCACTATCTTGCCATATGACCTTCCCATTGGCAGTTAAAACATTTCGCAACCCTTTGTTGACTTGAGTTATTCCCTCCTATTCCAGAAGTATTAGCTCTTGTTCCTGAAGTACCGACAACATAAGAATTTGGTCTCCCTGAAGTGGTTGAACAATCACCCTTCCATCATGAATAGTTGCTTGTTGTCTTAGGTTGGAGGAATTTCTTAGCTGATTGTTGGTGGATGGGAAACGAGATATGACGACAGTAGACAAAAATGACATCATCTTGTTAATGACATCAATAGGGTCATCACCTTGCTTAAATACAGGAACTGCTAGACCATAGTCTATCTGAGGAAATTCAACCACATGTGTTTGTTGATTAACTGTGGAGACAATATATTCAATTTGAGGAATGGATAAGCATCTTGATGAACTGTAGATGAGTAAGCATTTGGATACGGTGATGATGGATAAGAAACTGCAA
>BQNB010094710.1:0-26051 GCA_026074375.1 Tanacetum coccineum
AGGTAGGAACGTCACCCCCAATCCAATATCATAACAAATGGGTAGGAACATTACCCCCAATCCAATATCATAAAAAATGGATATCAACGTTATCCTATAAGTTTTCACAGTTGTCAAGTCGATTCAGAAAAGCTTCAAGGTTGTAAACCCTAGTACTAGTGAAGAGTACTCGTATTATTAATCTAATAATATTGTAGCGTTTGGTTATATCTTTGTTTGTTCAAGATTACTGTTTTATTCATAATACTTCTAGGTATTAAAGTGTAGATTCCACATACACTTTAGTATACATACAAAGTTTCTACAACAAGTTATTTTGGATTTATCCAAGGTAATTTAACCTTAGACAATTTAAGGAATCGATCAAGGATTGGGATCAACATTTTTCCTATTTGGCTCCCCTTCTCACTTAAGTTGAACATTGCCCTCAATGTGAGAACTGATAAATATAAAAATAAGAAAAATTAAGGAAAACTGGTACTTCCCGAGCATAAGTGAGTGTAGCTACGAGAAAGTTATTAATTAGATAGCTTCTTTGTTTTTCCTCCCTTGTTCTTCTTTACTTAGACTTGAATACCTGAAAATTATAAACAAAACAAAACACAAAAAAAGAAAAATATTTTTGGGATTTTTTATAAGGGCCCCCTCCACACTTGAGTAGAAAAGAGATAGAGCACGGGTTGCCTCCCGAGAAGCGCTTAATTTTTTAGAGTCGCTAGCTAGACTCATGCTCCGGTAGATCATTCTTTGGAATAGAAGGGTGTGAGTTCTTCTCTTCGGTCATTATTTTAACAATAAATGTTTTTCCATCTTTACCATATAGTTCAACATATCCAGATGGATATTGATATTTCACTACATATGGTCCAAGCCAGCGAGATCTGAGTTTCGGCTGTTTGAATTTATATTTTAAGTGGAATAATAACACTTTGTTTCTGTTTTTAAATTCTTTTCTCATTTTAAGTTTTCTATCATGCCAGACTTTGGTTCTTGCTTTGTATAAATAAGAGTTTTCATATGATTGATGTCAAAATTCATCTAATTCATGTAATTGAAACATTCTTTTCTCACCGCCCGCGATGAGATCGGGATTACAGTTTTTAAGTGCCAGTATGCACGATGTTTAATTTTAAATGGTAGGTGGTAGTTTTTACCGTATAAGAGTTTATAAGGTGTGGTTCATGTGGGTGTTTTGTAAGCGGTTCTGAAGGCCCACATAGCATCATCTAATTTTCTTGACCAAACAACAGAATTTTCTTTCACTATTTATTCAAGGATTCTTTTTAAGGCTCTGTTTGTATTTTCAACTTGTCCGCTCGTTTGAGGATGATAGGATGTAGAGAAACGATGAGTAACTCTATATCTTTTAATAGTTTTTCCATTATTTTATTACAGAAGTGAGTTCCTCGGTCGCTTATGAGAGCTTTGGGCAATCCGAAACAGCAGAATAGTTTTTTCAGGAATGAAATAACAACTCTGGCGTCATTAGTTGGAAGAGCTTGAGCTTCGGCCCATTTAGATACATAGTCGACAGCGACTAAGATGTATTCAAATTTATATGATTTCGGATATGGTCCCATGAAGTCAATACCCCATATGTCAAAAACTTCACATACTTGAATGATGTTTAAGGGCATTTCATCACGTTTGGATATGTTTCTAGATTTCTGACATGCTTCGAAAAGGCGAACGAGAGTATAAGCTTCTTTGATGATTGTTGGTCAGTAAAAGCCTGAGTCTAAGACTTTTTTAGCTGTGGTTGTAGGTCCATAATGTCCACTGATAGGTCCGTGGTGACATTGATCTAATATGGTATGAGTTTTTGGTCCAGAGATACAACGTCTAATCATACCGTCTGAACGTAATTTGAAAAGATAAGAATGTTCCCAAAAATAGTTTTTAAGGCCAGAGAAGAATTTGTTTATTTGTTGGTATGTGCCCTTAGGCATAATATCACCTACCAAATAGTTTTCAAAGTCTGCGAACCATGGTATGACTCTGGTGCCAATTTCCATAAGAGTTTCACCGGGAAAGTTATCGTCGATTTCATCATTGTCACTTGTCTCATCATTTTCAATCCGAGATAAGTGGTCGACGACAACATTTTCTTTACCTTTTTTGTCTTTTATTTCTATGTTAAATTCTTGCAATAGCAATATCCAACGTATGAGACGTGGTTTAACATCTTGCTTTTTGAAGAGGTATCTTAAAACTGAGTGATCGGTATAGACAATAGTTTTTGATAATATCATATATGGTCAGAATTTATCGAATACAAATACTACAGCCATAAGTTCTTTTTTGTAACAATATACTTTTGCTGAGCTGCATTGAGAATTTTGCTTGCAAAATAGATGGGATGAAAGTGTTTTCCATCTTTTTGACCTAAGACTACTCCAATTACGAATTCACTAGCATCACACTACTCCAATTACAGGAGTGCATGTGAGTTTTTATTTTAACGAATTGAATGCTTTGTGACATTAATCGTTGAATTCGAATGGAGTATCTTTTTCAAGCAACTAAGTTAAAGGACGAGCAATTTTTGAAAAGTCTTTAATGAAACGTTGGTAGAAACCACCATGCCCTAAAAAACTTCTAATGCCTTTAACACTAGTAGGGGTGGAAGCTTAGAGATTACGTCAATTTTGGCTTTGTCATCTTAAAGGCTTGCTCCAGACACTTTGTGTCCGAGAACGATTCCTTCTTTAACCATGAAGTAACATTTTTCCCAATTAAGGACAAGACTTGCATCCTTACAACGTTGAAGCATTTTATCGAGATTATTTAGACATTTATCGAAGGAGTTTGCAAAGACGGAGAAATCGTCCATGAATACTTCTATGGATTCTTCTATCATGTCATGAAAGATAGCTAACATGCATCTTTGGAAAGTAGCTGGAGCATTACATAAACCAAAAGGCATTTGCCTGTAAGCGTATGTTCCGAAAGGACATGTGAACGTTGTTTTTTCTTAATTTATAGGATCGATCGGTATTTGAAAATATCCAGAAAAACCATCGAGGAAACAAAAATATTTATTTCCTGCAAGTCTTTCTAACATTTGTTCCATGAATGGCAACGAAAAGTGATCTTTCGATGTTGCTTCATTGAGTTTACGATAATCAATACAAACTCGCCAACCCGTAACGATTCTTGTTAGGTGATGTGTCATTGTGTGGTATATATTTTTATGATTCAACTTTTAAATTTATATTTTGCCGACTTAACCAAAACAACACTTTAACGGGCAGTGTACCCGGTCGGTGGTAGATTTGTGGTAAGTAGGGTGTCGAACACTTGAAGCGAGGTTAAATCTCTCAATTTATTAATATTTTGGTTATCTAATATAAGTTAGTTCTAATCTAAGTCAAACATATGTTAATCCTATGCTAGTTCTAATCCTAATTCTAACAGGTAAAAGGGGGATTTTAGCTTGAGAGACTGGCACGAGTTTGGTTGGTGACTACAATCAATTAAAGACGCTTTAACCCATGCAAGCAAATTAACAGAAGATAAAAGAGCGGTCAAGCCTTATAATAGAAAACTATATTAGCCATCATTAATCCGATTAGAAGGTTGGTTTATTTATTCAGTGCAATGATTGCTTATCTCGAAGAGGCATATCATTCTTAGACTTAGGCGGGACTTCATCCTAAGACCTAGACACATTAATTCTGTCACAATTAAAGCACTCGCATAAGTCATCCTTATATATTGATTATAATTCATCTAGAGGACAACACCGTGTATGTCGTACGAACCCTAGCTCATAGAGACTTTACCCACTTACTGCTTAACGGTAACTTGTGATAGGTGGTAGTCTACAATCTAAACTGTACCAATGATCAGAATGTTATTAGTTAGTACTAAGCCACTACCATCTATGGTACAACCAGCTCAATCGAGGTAAGTAGGACGTTATTAGTGATCCTATTAGTCCACCTAAATGCATTAATATATAGAGAGCTATCCTGGACTCTTAGCCTACGCCCAAACAACACCGAAGTTGCAGCGCTTTAAATATGTAGGACTAGACCCAGTTGAATGATAGGTCGCATACTTATGTACGTAAACAAGTATCATGTGATAAACATAACCAATAAAACAACGATAAATTAAGCAATCGAGATATAAACAAAACTAAACATTCAGATCTTCATAATAATGGCTAATACCCGAAGGTGGGTATTAGCCTTCAAACATCATAATTAATACAAGAGTAATGGCTTAGCCAAGGTAAACTAACCGAGTTAACGAATGATACCAAAAACTGAATGATTACAAAAGTATAAGAAATTACACATTGTCTCCTATGGATTAGAATGCGTTGCAAGACCTCTTCTGCTCCTTTTCTCCTCTGAAAATTGACTTTTGTGGTTTAGGTATCGAGAATATGATTTAGCACACTTAAAACTCGTTTTTGAGTTTTGTATTTTTAGGGTCTGGAGTCGGTGTCGATACGGCGTATCCAAGGTATTAGATACGGCGTATTAGAGTTTCTTGGAGTTGGGACCACGTTTGATATCTTCCAGAATATTCACCTTTTATATCTTTAATACGGCGTATTGATCTTCTCTGGATACGGCGTATTGGTCTTGTTTCCTTCGTGGTCTTTGGTGAGTGCAGGCACGAATACGCCGTATCTTCCTTGATGGATACGGCGTATTGGTTGTCAGAATAGCATCTTCAATAATATCATCATTTAAGCTCTAAAATGCTCGCCTTTTGCTAATTATTCACACAAGTACTCCTAATTACTGAAAATGGGGGGGGGGGGGTGGGGGGGGGGGGGGGGGGGGGGGGGGGGGGGGGGGGGATGGGGGGGGAAAATGGGGGGGGGGGGGGGGGGGGGGGGGGGGGGGGGGGGGGGGAATGGGGGTTTGGGGGGGGTTTTTATTATTGCGCAAAGAGGAAACGATTAAGTAATAATTCTTTGCAATAATAATACATAATGGGTAAATTACATGGGAAATAAATGATGCTATAATATTAGAAGTTAAGTTGATGTCACCAAAACCCCCACCACTTAATCCTACTTGTCCTCAAGTAGCCTTTAAGAAAATTATATATAAAAATGTATCCCTAAGGATATTTTCCGTTAAAACATTTATTTGATCTTATTTCAATAAATACAGCCCAAACACCACTCACGAAATTGAAGATGAAAACACTCAAAATCACTTAACTAATCATGTGTAACATGTAACTAATTCGCTCAATTGCTCGGTCATGATGAGTATTCTATCATAAGCTTAGCAAGGATACACATCTCCACCATTAAAGCTAAGGAGTAACAAGTTTATAAAGGTAAATATAGGTTTTTATGATAAGGCTTAGGGTTGATTACTCTAACTAATCTTTATCGATACCAATATTCCAGGATGCGACAAAGAACCGACACATACATACCCGTAACTGATGGGATAGACACATGTGACTGCTCACTCCCACTTCGAATAAGCTAAAGAGTAGGACTAGTAGAGTAATATAGGGGTATAAGATCATCTAACCTTAACACCAATAGTAATAAACCACAAGGCAGTTAAGAGTCATGCTTACATTGGCCGTAAATAAATCAAACGGAATAGACATGCATGCTCGATCACATCCTCATTCGCGTAAAACCAATGGTTAATGATTAGGAAAGGGAAATAATTTGTTGTTAAATAAAAATTATGAAACAAATAGACTAAGTCTAAAATACAAGTTGCTAGACACTTTTTCCCGACCGTTACCATGATAAAGACACAACTATTTACAACGTCTTGATCATAGATCAAAAACAACAACCTAAGTTGGCGTTCCTGTAACGGTCAACTTCCCAATCATCCCATACTTACATACTTTACAAGGTAAGTGACGATATCTTCACTATATACAATACTCTACATCGTCGATTTGTATCAACGAATAATCAATCATTCGTGTAATTCCTTCAGTAGTTGCGAAACGATTATCTTCAAACTTTCCTTCTCTTTTTTTGTTGTGATTTTTCTTATTTTTTTTATTTTTTTACTAACACTATACTACGAAACTTGGTGTAATTTCACCATCTTCACGATCATAATAATTTCGGATAATTCCTTCGATAATTCCTTCATTCTTCGGAAGTACTATTAATTGCGATGGTAGTAAAAATACACGAGTTTTGACTATTTTATACATTTCCATTTGCGATGTGCAAATTTCTTCCAATCGTACCAAAGATAGAAAATTTTGACACAAGACTCGGGAAATATAAATTTTACACTTTAAACAACTAGCAACTGTAAAATAAACTTAATCTAACAGGGTAGGCTAAAGTGTAAAGGTGTAATGAAACAAATAATTGGTGTATTTCCTAAAAGATTGGCTCTACGGGTTGTTCTAGGGGCATCTTACTCTTAAAATGAGAGTAAACAAAGGGTTTAAACGGGGGTTAACTAACCGGTGTAGTTAGTTAATAAGCAACATGTAAAGGTAATTTGGGTGTAATCCTAAAATTTACCAATTTAAACAAGTTACTCCATCTAAATCCGTAGTACTCGTTATTGCGGTCGCGAATAGATATACCAAGCCAAGTTTTAAAGTCTACTACATCACCGACACACTCATATTTTGTGGAATTTGGGTAAACATTTGGAAACGGATAGGTTAAATCCTCACAATATCTAACAAGGGTTATTGTGTGCGGGTTATGTAACATGTAATTTCACAAAAGTATACTTGAATTTTTTTTAAATTTGTGCATAATTTAAGCATTTTAGTGTGAAAATTAGGACAAGTATATATTCTAATTCCATCCCCGTTTATGAGCAAGATTTCGTGTTGAACAGCCGCCTTGAAGTTTCAAGACTCCAACACTTCAAGATCTCTAGATTTGTAAATTCTCCATCAATATTCGTTGATATTTCTTTCAGAGGTCCTGTGTAAAAATATAGGAAAAACATGTGCATTTATATCTTGGTACCTACGGTTAATTTAAACTAAACTAAACAAACTAAATACGAGTCAGTTTTGGTGAATACGCCGTATCATGTGCATGAATACGTATTGACAGAACTGACAATAATGTTTTTAAAGTGCATAAGAAGTAAAGACTGATAACGTCCAGACAATCAATACGCCGTATGGTATGGAGCAGATACGCCATATTGATGTCTGGGAAGACATACTCGATAAAAATAAATAACAATCCGGGTTGTCTCCCGGGAAGCACTTTTGTTTACAGCAAACTCTTTAAGTTAGACTTGTCTTCAGCTTCTTACTCGGTGCACGTAACCATTCATCCTTCGTCCATCATCCGAAAGATCTCTTGGTAAGCTTGGCACGCCTCTTCACTTGTGATTGTAAGATCGTTGTATTCATCTTCTTTTACGGCAACATATTATTCTTTATTATTGAACGAATATTTGATCATCTTGTATCTTTTTATCTGGAAAATCGGCACCTTACGAGTTTTGATACCACATAACTCATGTCCTTCATCATAGTGTCTCTTTCTACATATTCTCCTTTATCATAATCATGGTAATTAATCTCATGGCTCGTCCATCTTTTCCAACAATAATTGCTCGATTTCATCATCACTGATCCAAGCCTCCATGATAGCTTTTATTTCTTTAAAGCTTTCATCTTTTAGTTGCTATCTCTAGCCTCGACATTTATAGGTCTTGTAGTGGAGCGAGTTTCCAATATGGTAAGCTCCGTGCAAATTTCCTCCATTACAATAACCATCCTCTCTCCAACTACAGGTTAGCCATTCCGAACATTCTGTCTTATAATTAAAAGGTTTGCAACGGTGTTTGACTGGTGTTGGTTCCTTCCATATTCCATTATCGAGCCATGGCTTATCATATACCCATGGTACATTCTCGTTCCATTCATAGATCCAGTCGTCTTTGTAATCTTCATAGGTTTTAAACCTCATAATATCCTTTGTAAGTAAGTTCGGATCTACTTTGAGAAGGTAATTAAAATCATTGAATGCCAAACAGAGAGGTGTCTCGTAGTAAAAAACGTTAGTTTCAATCTTAAAGATTTCGGTAGTTTCTTCCTCCTTGTTACTCCAGTATTCTTCAAGATCAGAAGATTCATCATCAGATACCTCAATTTCATCACCATCCATTTTCCAGTAATCCCACAAAGCTCCTTTGGTGAATTCATCCATCGTTTTATAGTTTACAAACTTTGTAGCTAACCAGCCTTCGACTCTTGGATCGGCTGGGTCTCATTTTATTACGGGGGTGTTATTTCCCTCGATGCGAGAAGGCGGGTAGTATTTTCTAAAAAATTTAGCAGTTAAGTCGACCCAACAAGTGATTGATTCTTTGGTTCTATCAAACCATCTCCGTGCACCTCCAACCAATGAGATTGAAAAAACAACAATTATCAGTTTATCATGATCTACATTTGGTAAATTAATTGGGCCAACAATTTTGAGGAAGTATTCAATATACTCAACCGCGTATTTCCTGTTTGTTCCACTAAAAGCATTGTTGTGCAGATCATCCAAGAATTTTCCTTTCAGCTCATAAGCATTTTTCCCGTTAACTGTAATACTTGTAATCCTGGAATAGTAATCTGCTTTGTCATTAGGCGCAAATGTTTCCATACTTGACTTCTTTCCCTTGTCCGCCATCACTTCTTCAATCGACTAGCTCTTATAAGTACTTCCTGTAACAAGGGTAAAAATATCAGCAGGATTTGCTCTGAAGAAAGATAGAATTTTTTTTAGCATGGAAATCAAATATGAAAACTAAGATTCTGATTCTGTTCCAGATGATCAATACGCCGTATTCAATAGAAGTGAATATGTCGTATTAATCTATTGAATGAATACGCTGTATTGGATAGAAAGTTGGATACGCTGTATCCGATGATTTCATGGCGATATCAATTCCATCATATCTGAAAGAAATTCCTGAAATAAATAAAGAATTCTGTCACTTCAAGAAAGAAGGCAGGAATTGCATCAATAATTGCCAAATCCTAAATTCAGTCTTCACTGATAGATAGAAAGAGAAATTCTGTAAAGCAAAGAGAAGGCTTGAAATCAAATCCATCTTAATACAAAATTTTGAAATCAAAAATCTTTCCACTTCCAGCGCACCTCCTTTCCATGCTACTTCTTTCTTTTCCACTTCATGACCAGGAATTATAGGTCAGCATTTCTTTCATTCCATCAAGAAAGGCACCTCTGGAAGTCTGCTTTAACTTCAAGCCGGGGGACCATGTATATTTTTATGATTCAAGTTTTAAATCTATATTTTGCCGACTAAACAAAAAACAACACTTTAACGGGCAATGTACCCGATTGGTAATAGTTTCGTGGTAAGTAGGATGTTGAACACTTGAAGCATTGTTAAATCTATCAATTTATTAATATCTTGGTTATCTAATTTATGTTAATTCTATTATATTCTAAACCTATGTCAGTCCTAATCCTAATTCTAACGGGTAAAAAGGGGTTTTTAGCCTGAGAGACTGGCACAGTTTAGTTGGTGACTACAATCAATTCAAGGCACTTTAACCCTCGCAAGCAAATTAACAAAAGATAAAAGAGCGATAGAGCCAAATATAAGAAAACTGTATTAACCATTATTAATCCGATTAGAACGTTGGTTTGTTTATTAAGTGTAATGATTTCTTCTCTCGAGGTGGCATATCATTCTTAAGACTTAGGCGTTACATCATCCTAAGACCTAGACATATTAATTCTGTCACAATTAAGGCATCCGCATAAAGCATCCTTATTTGCTGATTATAATCTATCTTAGGGATTAATGCAATGGTGATCTTGTTAAACCCTAGCTCGTAGAGACTTTACCCACTTACTGCTTAATGGCAATTTATACACTAGTAGTCCACTTGTCCAACTATCTAATGGAATCAGAACGTTATTTGTTGAATTATCTAGGTTCACCTGCTAGTCAACTTGTTCACTAAACCAAAGGCAATATCCGATTAACTAGTTAAGCCAGAAGTGTATCCTTAGCACGGATTTAGAAGGACAATATTTGTGATCCTATGATTCTAGATGTATAAATTACTATATGGAGAGCTATCCCAGACTCTAGATTTACTTGGTCCGTATCACTAGATCCAGTTGAATGATAGGTCGCATACAAAAGCGCGTAAACAAGTATAAATTGATAAACATAAACAAGCATTCAACGATAAATCAAGAAATCGAGATAAACAAATACCAAACATTCAGATCTTCATAATAATGGCTAATACCCGAAGGTATTAGCCTTCAAACGTCATAATAAATACAAAAGCAATTATTTAGCCAAGGTAAACTAACCGAGTTAACGAATGATACCAAAAACTGAACGATTACTAAAGTATATGGAATTACACGTTGTCTCCTATGGAATTGATAGCGTTGCTCGACCTCTTCTGCTCTTTTTCTCCTCTGAAAATTGACTTTTATGGTTTAGGTATCGAGAATATGATTTAGCACACTTAAAACTCGTTTTTGAGTTTTTTATTTATACTGTCTGGAAGTCGGTTCGATACAACGTATCCAAGGGATTGGATACAACATATTGGGGGTATCTTGGAGTAAGGACCACATTCGATATCTTCCAGAATCTTCACATACTATATCTTCAATACGGCGTATTGGTCTTCTCTGGATACAGCGTATTGAGCTTGTTTCCTTCGTGGTCTTTGTTGAGTGCAGGCACTGATACGCCATATCTTCCTTGATGGATACGGCGTATTGGTAGCCAGAATCATTAATCTTCAAAATATCTTTATTTAAGCTCCAGAATGCGCGCCTTTTGCTAATATTCATCAAGTACTCCATAATTACTGCAATTCTTAAATATAAACGATTAAGTAACAATTCTTTGCAATAACTATACAAAACGGGTTAATAGCATGGGATAAATGATGCTATAAAATAGACGTTATTTGATGTCATCTACCATAGTACCAGCGGAATGCAGAATGGTGGCAGAAACACAAAATGCCCTTCCACTAAGAGAACCAACGGCCACAGAAGGAATCAAGTAGCAATCCACCCAGAGTATCCAGAGCAAACTGTCACAATCGGCAGAAGCTTATCCGAAAAAGGAAGAATGGAACTCTGCAACCTGCTCAAAGATAACTTGGATATATTTGCCTGGAAACCGGCAGATATGACTGGCGTTCCAAGATCCATAGCGAAACATCGCTTAAACATCCGCGAAGGATGCCAACCCATAAGGTAAAAAAGAAGGGGGCAAGCACCGGACAGGAACAAAGCAATCCAGGAGGAAGTCACCAAGTTAGTAGAAGCAGAAATCATGAGGGAAGTACACTACCACGACTGGCTCTCAAACCTAGTCATGGTAAAGAAACACGACGGCAGCTGGAGGATGTGTGTGGACTTCACAGATTTAAACAAGTCTTGCCAAAAAGACTGTTATCCCTTTTCAGAAATCAATTGGAAAGTCAAGTCTCTCTGCAGATATCCCTTCAAGTGTTTCTTAGATGCTTACAAGGGATATCACCAAATACAGATGGCAGAGAAAGACGAGGAAAAGATGGATTTCCACACTAACCAAGGAGCCTTCTGCTACACAAAGATGCCGTTCGGCCTAAAGAACACCGGAGCAACATACCAGTGGCTCGTAGATAAGGCATTCAAGAAACAGATTGGCAGGAACCTGGAAGTGTACGTAGCCGACTTGGTAATAAAGAGCCACACATAACATGAAATACTCAGGGACATCGAAGAAACATTCCACAACCTGAGAATGATAAACATGAAACTCAATCCTAAAAAATGCACGTTTGGTGCAGAAGAAGGAGCATTTCTGGGCCATGTAGTCAGCATGCAAGGAATCAAAGCCTGTCCAGAAAAAGCGGAAGCAGTGATGAAGCTACAATCACCCCAAACACTGAAAGAAGCTCAAAGCCTAAACGGAAAGTTAGCGAGCTTAAACAGATTCTTATCCAAATTCGCGGAAAAGTCATTTCCCTTCTTTAAAACCCTCAAAAGGTGTGTAAAAAAGAGTGACTTCCAGTGGACACCAGAAGCGGAAAGGGCATTCCAAAACATGAAAAAATGTATAGCGGAGCTGCCAATGGTAACCGCACCAAAACCCAAAGAGGAGTTGATAATGTATCTCTGCGCAGCCAGGGAAACAGTAAGCGCAGTCCTTTTGACGAAAAGGGACTCACGGCAAGTACCAGTTTATTTTGTCAGTCGCGCCCTGCAAACCCCAGAAATCAACTACAATTCAATGGAAAAACTAGTTTTAGCATTAGTGCACGCCACAAGGAGGCTGAGGAGATACTTCCAGGCGCACCCGGTGGTGGTGATCACGGACCAGCCCATTAAGCAGATCCTGTCACGCCTCGAAAATACGGGGAGAATGCTAAAATGGAAATTCGAGCTGGAAGCATTCGACATCACCTACAGGCCAAGAACATCAATCCACGGCCAAATTTTAGCTGACTTTATCGCCGAACGACCAGACGAGGAAGGACCATCAATGGAAGTACAAGACGAAGAGGTAACCCCTGAACCGTGGACCCTATTCACAAATGGGTCATCATGCCTGGAAGGTTCAGGAGCCGGACTTATCCTTACAAGTCCGGAAGGCAAGGAGTTCACTTATGCACTAAGGTTCGAATTTGACACATCTAATAACAAAGCGGAATACGAAGCTTTAGTGGCTGGCTTACGGATAGCGGAACAAATGGGTGTGAAAAACCTGGCAGCCAAAGTGGACTCGTGCCTAGTAGCAAATCAAATCAATGGGTTATATGAAGCTAAGGAGCAAAGCATGACCCAGTACCTAGAAAAAACCAAAACATTGATCAACAGCTTTAAGATATTCTTAATTAAGCAGGTTCCGCGAAGCGAAAACAAAAAAGTGGACGCGTTGATTAAAATTGCATCCACAAGCTTTGCCCACCTCACCAAACAAGTCTTGGTAGGAACACTAAAAAGAAAATCAATAGGAGAAAGAGAAATCCTTGTAGTAGTGGAAGAGGAAGGGCACTGCTGGATGACACCGCTGGTCGAATACCTTGCGGAGGGTACCCTACCGGCGAAAATGAAGAAGGCATGTGCGTTAAAAATCAAAGCAAGACAGTACGCCATGATTAACGGAGTCTTATACAGAAATTCATTCCTGGAACCATGGTTGCGGTGCGTCGGTCCAACGCAGGCGGAATATGTGGTAAAAGAAATACATGAGGGATCGTGCAGCATGCACTCTGGCCCAAGATCCATGGTGGCAAAAGCAATTAGATCCGGATACTACTGGCCAACAATGCACAGAGATGCACGGAACATCATCAGGAAATGTGACGACTGTCAAACACACCGACCAGTCCCTAGAAACCCACAACAAAAGCTCACACCAATAACTTCTCTGTGGCCATTTTACAAATAGGGAATCGACATTTCAGGCCCATTCCCAGAAGCACAAGGGAGGGTGAAGTTCTTGATTGTAGCCATTGTTTACTTTACAAAGTGGATTGAAGCGAAGCCAGTGGCAACAATAACAGGAAGCCAGATAAAGAAATTTGTATGGGACAACATCGTGTGCAGATTCGGGCTTCCAGGAGAAATCATATCTGACAACGAAAAGCATTTCAGAGACAATCCGTTCAAAGATTGGTGCGAGAAGCTCAATATCAGGCAAAGGTTCGCATCCGTTAAGCACCCTCAAACTAACGGCCAAGTATAAAGGGCAAACCGCAGCCTAGGAGATGGAATAAAAGCTAGGCTGGGTGAAGACAATAGAAACTGGGTTGAGGAAGTGCCGCACGTGTTATGGGCACACCGCACGATGAGTAAAACAAGTAACGGAGACACCCCATTCTCCCTCACTTATGGTACTGAAGCCGTAATACCGGTCGAGATAGGGATGCCTTCAATAAAATGTGCGGAAGTGAACCAGGCTGAAAATGATGAAGAACTACTCCTGAACTTGGACATCCTTGAAGAAAGAAGAGAAAAGGCATCGGTCCGTGAGGCCAGAAACAAAGCCAAAATGGAAAAGTACTAAAATGCAAAAGTCCGCAGCACAAGCTTCCGCCCAGGAGATTTTGTCTACCGTATCAATGAAGCAAGTCATGCCAAAGAAAGCAAAAAGCTGGGTCCAAAGTAGGAAGGACCGTACGAAGTGGTAGAAGCACTCGGAAAGGGAGCGTACAAGCTCAGGAACGGAAACAGAGACGTACTCCCGCGCACATGGAATGTTCAAAACTTGAAAAAGTGTTATCTTTAATTTTCCATCATGTAAGCACCCTTGCCAATGTAAAACCGCACTAGCGGTTGGGGTAATTTTCATTTAATCTTATGTAATGACCTTTATGTTAAAATTATTAAATATCATGTGAAGCCTAGCTACCTTCACAAATTTTCCAATTTTTTTACTATATTTCATGCATACGGTAAGACGCGCACACATGCACATGACCACAGATGTCACAGGAATGAGTACAACCCAATAATTAACTTTATTTGTTCAAAAAGCAAATAAGGATGAGTAACCTAAAAATCAGCTCAATAAACGTAAGCGGATTGCAAGCCCAGTACAATAGCCAAACGGCCAAACAACATTCAACAAAGACTATTACAGAGAATAGCAATTTCATATAGCAAAGTTTGCATAATTACATGGCCACATACAACCATATACAAAAAGTAACAAGGCCAAAATACTAGCGCCTAACATGCCAACGACGCGGACCTATTAAATACAAGATCAGTAGGTAGCCACAGGCAGCCGCACACGGATTACAAAAAGAAAGAAACTTGTTAAAAGAGCCTCACAGGATAGTTTGCATTACGAAGCCCCATAGTCAAAATGGGCTCAAATACTACAAACATCAAACGTCACCAGGCTTGTCCAGAACGGATGTATCAAATAGATCATCGTGCGGCTAAATAACAAGAGGCGGATTGGTAGGCTCTCCATCACCGGTCAAGACCAAGGTAGAGACTTAATAATCCGCGACACCTATAGAAGAGTCATGAGGAGGAGCAGAGTTAGAAGTCTAACCTGGAGCAGAGCTTGAGGGCGGACATAATCCCCTACTCTCAGCAGATTGGTGAATGGCAGGGATGGCGTCGGATAATAGCATCTCACGGTCTACGAAACCAGACTCAGAGTAGATGGGCACGACAACTTGATCAAGAGAAGGTTGGAACCGGGCAAACTCAGGAGTGGTATCTGTATTACCCTGATCATCCTTCAACGTGAGAGCAGACATAATTAGTGCAATGGGAGAATCTTTAATTCTAGCTCATCCAATAAGGGAAAAGACACACCCTCAAAGTCAGAACGCGGCAACATACTTCCCTTCAACTTCTGGATCGTAAGCCTCAATTTGAGCCAAAGATCTACCAGCCCTACCATGAACAACTCCAGCTTCCAAACCCTCTTGAATACCTTTATTAATGGCCATTAAAATAACCTTACCCAGGGCAAAATGAATTTCAAAGGAGCGCGCACACTTATGAACAACTAAACGGAAACCGTGCCCAACAACCCATCTCCGACCAGCGATGGCGGTTAACATGTGCGGATAAAGGTCATTGTCTATATCACGTCGCACATCAGTAATGCGGGCATCCAACTCCGCAGCACGCTCTGCAAAACGTCGCTCCGCCGCTTCTTGATGCGATAAAAACTCCTCTTGCATCTTGCTCTCACCCACAACTTGACCCTTCAAACCATCACGTTCCAAATCCAAAGCGGAAACCTTCTCTAATAAACCAGAATTCTGAGCAATCAAACTAGCAGCCTTACCAAATTTCACAGCAATCGTTGCTTCCAAATCAGATACACGCTTACGAAGTTCCTCCACCTCCGCAGCTTCAGACTCTAACTTCTCCAACTTAGCTTTCAACTTAGCAACCTCCGCATCCCTCTGCTGAACCAGTGCAGCACTATCAGTAAACCTCTTCTCATACTTCTCCCTCGTCATAATTTCATGTTCGTAGCCCAAATGCAATTCAGAAACCATGCAAACGTGCTGAGCTGAGTTGATGTTAAATCTATCAAGAAACCCGGCGTCATGCTGATTGCAAAGCATAGCCCAATAGCCAGGGGAAGTAACATGATCAAGGAGATTCTGACAAGTAACATGGTTGTCTACACGAGCATTGTTAGTAACACTCCAGTTGGTAACGTACACATTCAGAGCAGTAGCGGAGTCAATAGTTTAAGATTCGTAAAAGTCATCAGTAGAAGAACCATGGCTCGGTGTAGCAGACAGAGTCCCGGTCTCAAGCTCAGGAGCGGATAAGGGGTGACCGTCACCCGAAGACTCAGCCACAGGCACACTGGTACCAGCCTGAGATGAGGAAACAAGCAAAACAGCCTGGGAAGTAGCAGGAATATCAATATCCACAGAACCAGAAGACAAAACAACAAAGCGACCAGAGGGAGGACGCGTCCTTACATTGTCACAGGGAGCATCCTCAAGAGCACGCTCCGGAGTAGGAGTAACAAAAGAAGAAGTAACATCTTCTGTTGCAGCAGCAGCAGACCCAGAGCCAATAGCGGCCTGCTCACCCTGTCTAATAAGTCTCCGCAGAGCCATAGAAGATTTGCCGGCCGTACTGGGTCGAGAATCAGAAATAACTATACCCTCAGTCCGTGCTTTCTTTGCAGGTGGTGACCCAGAAACAAAAGCCACCCTCTTCCTCCTCTTTCCAGAGTTAACGTTCAGCTCATCTTGAATAGTGTGATCAACAAGACTGATGGTTTGCAGAGAGGGGGAGATAACCCTATCCTCAGTCTCATTTATAAGCGGAACCTCATTCTCAGCAAGAGTCCGCTCCCCAACCTTCACCTTAAAGGGATCAACAGACTTAACAAAATCAAGTAAGCCCATCTCTGCAACAAACAATAACATATATCAGAGCACGAAACAAGATCACAAACAAACTTCACCCTACACATATATACATACAAGACACCTACCCTCATCATTATCATGTAACAATGTAGGGCGGACATCAATCTCAGTAAATGAACGACTAAGACCAACGAAACATAAGAAGGTCTCTGGGTACTTCCTAATAAGGGTACGATTCTCATTCAACAATTCCACACAAGGTAAATCCACGGCCTCATCCACCGGAAGCGGATCTTTAACAACAGAGGTACTGCTAAACCATGAAGTGGACAGCGGACAAACCAAAGCGTCAATCTAGAAAAAAACGGTTGTTCCAGTTCTTCAACGAGTCAAATTTTTTCGAGTAGCAGCAAGTATCGTCAGCACCTTTGCGCTTGGAAAAAGATAACCACCTATTACTAATAGAATTAACATAAAAGCGGCAGAAGGTGCCCACGGTAGGAATACGACCAAGGGCACGGCACATTATCTCAAAGTGACTCACCTTCGCCACGCCAATCACAGACAACTGAGAAAGTTTAATCTGGTAATACTCAAGTACACAAAGCAAGAACTTCGACAAAGGAACCCGATAGTTGGCGAACTCAATGAAACGGGTGTACATGCCAATCTTTCCCTCTGGACTATCCTTGATTATAGCATTCCGATCAGGCAACTCCGGTCACAACTCGGCCAGAATATTAAAAAAAGAACAATGGTGATCTAACTCCCTTTGGGTTGACACAAAAGTGACAGTATAAATTGAACTACCAACCATTTCAAAGACAAATGCAAATACAAGAGGAGGAGAAAACCTAACCTGTGACTAAAAGCGCATGGTCAAACAAAAAACAAACAAACAGAAGAAGAGCTGGATGAATAAGAGTAAAAAAGATGAGGGAAAGCACAGTGAAAAACCAAAAGAAAAACAGTGAAAGTGAGAAAGTATTTATACTAACCTACGAAGGAAAAACCCACAACCGCTAAGATTGAGACACGTATCCACACCTCTCATCGAATGGTGAAAATATGGGAAGATGAACAGTTGCGATGATCCTCGTGCCTGACACAACGTCACATCAACCTAAAAATCACGTGGCTAAAAACAAGCCACGTCGCCCAGGGCTACCTACCAAGAAACGTACGAAGGACGCACACGATGCCACTGACTGCCAACAACTAAGCAGATTTAAGTCTAGTAACATCCTCCGCACGCACGGAAGATACACTAGACTGGGGGGACATGATGACGTATAGTGTCAACTAGGCCGCAAGCTCGGGCCGCACAATAAACAATAGGCCCAAGCCCAACACCTAAAAGGATCCAAAGCGAACAAGCAGCGACCGCTCCGCGAGAAGCATAACTGGCACACGGCTGCAAGGTGCATAAGTCCTGTAGCTCTGCAAGGATCATAATCCACACACAACGGCAAGGAGTGCGAGCTCTAGAGCCCACAATCGTGTACCGCTACACGACAAATGGTCACCCATGACCAAGCCAAAAAGAGTAAGAGGCAGAGCATGGGACATCGGGGAAGAACGTCAACGTTCCTAATAAGGATAACAAACGATGATAACGATAACCTAAGAAACTACCCTACAAAAAGGCGACAACATCACTGATGTTGACCTCACAGCAACAACCCTATTATCCACTGGGTAATAAGGTGAACCGTGCCCCGTGACCCATGCATCCAATAGCGACACTCGCCTATATAAGAAGTCGTCCAAGCACTTCTAACGGTATGACTTCCGCTCCCATTACACACATACTCCTTATAACCAATACTTACTCTCACACCCGAGCTTAATCGCGGGATCCCCCTCTCGCAGTAAGGCTAATGGTGCTATTTTTCTTAGCAGGAAGTCTTTAATTCATATTCACTAAGTACAATTATTCCACCTACAACGAGCTCACAGCCCCTCTGTAAGCCCGCTACCCGTTCTTAGCTATACCACACTAATTTTGTACTAACACATGTCATGATCATTTTGGTGCTACAACTATGTGCTTTAATTATACACACATGTAACATTAATGTGTAAGTACTGCAGTTGTTCAATTAAGCACATAGCTTAGTAGAGGCTCTGAAGATAGTTCATAGAAATAAATCAAGCTAAATGCCAAAAAGAACTAGTAATAGAAGCTAACAACGGGGAATAAGTAGATTTGGCAATTTCGACCCATATACTTAATGAATGGGTTGAATTTATTTATAATTGGTCAAACGTAAGTGAATTTTTAAGGCCCAAAAATTAGTTTTAAAATGGACAGAAAGTGTTTCTGGTCAAACAGACACATATAAAATTCCACATTTTGACCCATTATCCAGCTCGCCTGACTCGTCCTGCCTCCTGTAAGAATAAGAATAAGCATAAGTATACTCTTGGTCATCAGATGTGGAAGATAAAGCAGTCTCATCATTTGTCTCCTGTTTTTCATTTGGTCACTCATACTTGTTTAGTGTAACATAACTTAGCGTAATATACCTGTTTATATCATTTGGTCACATAGGATTAGTCATATTAGCCAAGTGGTCCTACAGCCGCTACTATTATTATTATTATTATTATTATTATTATTATTATTTCCTACCTCATCTCTCTTATGTTGTTAAACAGCCCAAATCGAAACGCCATGTGAAAGAGTGCCTGCTGCAGCTAGAGCTGAAGCAAGAATTGTTCTAGTTCTTGTTGTTACTATAATATGAGGTTATGCTAGTTGTAACAACCATTATATTGTTTCACCGTCAGATTTATGTCCTAGCTCTCTTATGAGTTGAAAAATTCATGATGCCCATAAAGCGGGCATGCCTATAAACAATGTAATAGAACTACATTATTACTGTAGGGCAGTAGTTTTGGTACCTGAGAAACCAACCGTTTTAGATTGGTGTAGGTGGGAGTGGGACACTCAATATCAAGGGAGCACCTGCAGATATTATAGATGGCCTCATTGTCAAGCAAGACAGAGACATAAATTTTATTGCAGATGAATGATTTTTTTGCTATGCTTTTTCTGATTGTAGGGAAAGTTCTTTTTCTTAATAACTTGAAGTTTTAAATGACTTACTTGGCAAATTATTACCGTAATTATGCCGTACTTGGAAAATTATTACTTGGTTCTTTTACTATATGACAAATTAACATTTGATTGGATGATTGGTTCTAGAATTATGTCCTACTTGGCAAATTATTACTGTAATTATTAAAAATCCATATGGTAAAAGATTATAAGTATTTTCTTTTTGTAATCATTAAAGCATAAATACATAGAAACAATTAGGGTCAATGCATACTTACATTGACAACTGTAATCTCATATGCCGTTACTCCTTTATTTGAGTTCTTTATAGCAACTTCCTCAGAAGATATGCTAGAAGACCCAATGCCAAAATTTAATAGAAATGTACCGTGAGCAAGTTGCCAGTATTTTATTCTTCAGCTCGGATACAATTGTTGAGCTTGCTACTCTTGAAGCCAGCTAGAACTTGCTTTGCAATATCTGGCGGTGTTACAGACGTTGCAGGTTTAGGAGTCGGCTCAGTAATACCGACAACATGCACCCGGGTGGCTGGAGCCGAGGCAGGCGTCTTTGCATTACCTTTGCTGGGTTTTGGTTCATCTCCGCTACCAAAAAGGTAGTTGAGTGAACTCTGTCCCCCACCACTGCTGACACCACGACCTATGATTTATGTTTTTAGCTTATGTAACCTTAACCTGCTTGCCATGATAATGAAATAAATCATGATAAGCTTAATAACAAATAAATGCATCAAATGAGATTTAGCTAACAGTTCAAAATATACAGCATAGCAATGTTACTCTAACAATATCTAAACACGTCTAAGGAAAATAAATAGTGTATCAACAGACTTCCATTCTAAGTTACATAGAGTTGTCCTCATCACTCATTAGTTTGACATGTCTTTTAAACATGGTTGTTCGTTTCGCACCAGCTACTCATATTAAGAAGCTTATATGACTCCGCTTATGAGCTTATATAAGGGGGTTTTGATAAGCCCAAAATTTGTGGCTTTTATAAGTTGCATCAGTCCATAAACAAAACAAAACACATAAACAGAAATACATTTTACATATAAGTCAACAATTAAACTCACGAGAGATAAAACAAATAATCTGAACAACTATTAAACCCTCAGAGACAAAACGAAACATGTATATACCTGTGCAGATTTAATAATCAATTCAGAATCACCAATCCTCTTTACTTTTTTTATCTTCTTCCTTGCTTCAATCAAACCCTAATTTTTTCCTCCAAATTAAAACAAAATCAACAGCAAACTCACAAAGCTTCTTAGTATATAACTAAAAGCCCTATATCAATTTTAAACAAAATAAAAAAATAGATACTAAAAATCATACCTTTAGACCAATTGAAAGAGTTTTAGTTCTTCTACAAATATTATCATAAATATATTCTGCAACAATAATTAAATTTGAAATCATCTAAATTTTAATTTAGGGTTCGACTTAGAAGTGTTAGTTGAGGGAAAAATAGGGTTTGGAAGTGTCGAATGCATTATTGTGTGGTTTTGTTTGTTTAAAATCTTTGCTGTGTGCTTTTGTTTGTTTAAAATTTTGTTTTAACCCCTTAAGTCATTGTAATCACTTCCGTTTATTAAACTTTTATTTTTTATACTTTCGACACATATATTTTTCTACTCAATTTAATAAAAAAACAAATTTATAGATGGTATTGCTAAATAAAGATTATTTTTAGGTTTTTTAATTGTATATATATTTATAAAAATATTAATAATAATACAATTATTACTTAATATATTATGATTTGATTTTTTTGAAATACAAAAGTCCCTACTTGAGGTTTTGCTTTATTATATAAAAGATGTGTAATTAATGTATTTATCATGAGAATATTTTATTCTTATCTGGAGACTTTCAAAGGAAAGCAAGGATAACTTTTAGTTTGTACAATATACAATATTAAAACATCAATTATCACTAAGGATCTCTTGTAATTCCTCAAACACAATTATACTTTACTAACTATATTTAAAGGTGCCCAAACCGGTTAACCAGTTCCGGTTTCGGTTTGGTCAACCTAAACCAGTTTATGGTCAACGAACTGGAAAAACCGGTTTGGCCGGTTAACCGGTTCGGTTTGGAACTGGTCGAGGGGAAGAAAAACCCGAACCTGTCTAACCGGTTCCCAGACCGGTTAACCGGTTTTTGGTTTTTAAATTTTTTTCCCGTTTTTCGTCCTTTTATATGCAATAAACCGAATAAACTTCAACTTTTATTTAATAGAAAACATAATACATCAGAAACGAAATACATCGAAAAGGAAAATACATCAAACATAATACATAAACTTAAAACATAATACAAATCAACATCTAAACGGAAGGCTAATCGGATTCAAACAAAGTCAAATCAACATCTTCTCATCCGGAACCAGATCCGTTGGACATAGCTTCGCTAGCAGCTTCATCTAGTGTGATTTCTTCATCGAAAAGTGGTATCGCTTCATTATCTTGCACCTCTGCTTCCAAGATATCTTCTTCAAAGTCTAGGGAGTGTTCAAGACTTGATGTGTTTTGTATTCGATCTTTTTTGTCCAAGTGATCCTTTAGACACATGCACATCTCCAAAAAAGCTGGTGTTAGTCTTGTTCTTCGGATTGATAACACCCGTCCACTTGTTGAAAAAACGAATTCGAAAGCTACCGAAGTAGCTTGAACACGTAGCATATCCCGAGCCATTCAGGATAGAATGGGAAACATTGATTCCTTTGCCTTCCTTAAACCTAACACATCAAAACCCGCAAACTCATTGGGCCGAATATGGGAGATAAAATTGCTATGGAGATATCTCTCATATTCGGAGCTCATTGAACTATCATTCCTTGCCCGTTTGTTGGAATGATCTTTTAACCGGTTTAGCAAATTAGTCATCGGATTACCTGCTGATTGAGTTGATGAAGAAGTCGCACTAATTGATTGAGTTTTTGGGTTTCCATATTTAAGATAATAATGATTATACAAACCTTGAAAATATTCAGTGAACCGTTCTTTTGCTTTAGTTGCAAAGCCATCGTTAAAACACTCCAAATCAACCGTAATCGACATGATAAGTAACTCTACCTCAGAAACATTGAAACATGGATTTAAAGCATCGCACAAGTGATGACCGGTGGCATTTTTTCAAAATATTTCCTAAACTTTTTCTTCATTGGTTTAATCATACTTGAATACATACCACCATTAAGTTCAAATTCGGATAGTTTATTACACATGATGTATATTTGTTGCAATACAAATGGAGATGTTGGATAATAGACCCCGGACAATAGTTTTGTGGCATTGTAGAACACTTCAAGTAATTTTGTTAGATTTTCAATATGGACCCAATTTTCAACCAGAATTGGGGTACACCTATTCGCATCGGACAAAGACTCATGAAAAAAGTTAAAGTACCTTTTTGTTTTAAACCAAATTGGAACATGTGATAGGTGGAATTCCACCTTGTCGGAACATCCCAATTAGGTGATAAACAAGGTTTCTTCGCTTCTTTACACAAGTGAATATATAATTGATAGTTTCTAGTACCCGATTTAAATATATCTTTTAACATTTGTTTAAAAGATTATTTGATTGCATTTATCGGGGCCACCGCTAAACCAGATTGCACAACCAAGTTAATAATGTATGCAACACATCGACTATGATAAAATACGCCCTCCACTGGTGGCTCATATCTTAATCTTAGTTTACCGATTGCTTTTGTATTGTTGCTAGCATTATCCAACGTAATTGACAAAACTTTATCTTCCAAATGAAAATCGGCAAACACTCTTTTCAACATTCTAAATAAAGCACCCCCACTCGTGTGGGGAACAAAAAAGTCTTTAAATGCAATGACCCGCTTCATCATTTGCCAAGTTTCGGGCTTAATCCAATATGCGATAAACAAAGGTATGAACCGGGCAAACCATGAGGGGTGGTCCAAAGATCCGTTGTTACGTTGACACTAGCATTTAAATTAAGAAAACTATCTTTTACATGTTGTTTAGCCGTCATCCATAATTTCATTGCATCACGTTTTAGAGTTGAGCGACTAACATGATTGTACTTTGGTTGGAGATGGTTTTGAAACACCCTCTTCATTCGGGTGTTGTCAAAGTGGTTGAATGGTAAGACTTCTTGAATCACCAACCCCGCAAATTATTCATGAACCGCATCCGGATTATTGATGAGGTGTAATTTTATACACTTTTTCGGGGTCATTTTACCTTTATAATCATGCAAAAATGCTTTAAATATGTGCTTAATTGTTTCTTTTTGCATTTTTAGCACTTGGAAGACATTTGGAGGAAATACACGTGACTTGGGCTTAATTTTGGAAGAAACTAGACAAGATGGCAAATGGGCATGAAGACACAATTGATGAATGAAGACCACAAAGTGAAGACACCGTCTGGATTTATTATGACGCTGTTTGAAGCATTAAGCGACGTCGTCTGGAATTATTGTGACGCCGTCTGGATCAGCCATCAAATATGAAGCCCTAGAAACCCTAGCGTGGGGACGGAGTCTGGAGAATATGTGACGTTGTCGCGCCCTGAAGTCTATATATACAAACTCGATTTTTACGATTTATCATACATTATCATAGAGGATTAGGGTTTATTTCTTGGGAGGTCGACTTGTACCAGATTTTAGGAGTATTTTAGGGTTTCCCAACCCTTCTATACCATCCCTAATTGCTTGATTCATAATAGTGAAGTTTTTTTTATCCTTTATCTTTCAATATGTCTTATTGTCTGATTGATATTTGTGCTTCATCTATCTTGAACATGCTAGGCTAGATCTTTTAAGTGTTTGCCTATGATTGATGTGAATTGGTATGTAGATCTTAATTATATTGCTTCTTGTTGATGTGTGTGCATGCTTAGTCTCTAGAACCCTAGTTACTTAAGTGTATCAAAGATCTAGAGCGACATGATTGTGTAGAAATGATTCTATAGGTAACAGTCTTCATACTACCTTACCCATATATGGATGATCCCCTTTAAGTGTTTTAAAGCGCGTATATCTCCCTAGGGTCCGTGTAATAGTCTTCATACTACCTTGCACGTGTGTTGCCCTAGCAAGGTACCACGTAGATGGCGTTTCCGTGTAATTCGTCATGATTCTCAGAAATACTTACACATACATCGCAAGTGTGACAAGGCAATAGAGTTAGGAAAAGCATACCAAGGATCAAACATGATTAAGTAAACACTACTCCCTTATCATACGAATTATCTTCTCCTTATCTAGTTTAATTAGTTAATTATTAGTATTAATCAATCCACCTTTATACCCTAAGATTTTACTTGCTTTTATTAATTATAAAAATACAAAAGTATTCTTCTTTCAATCTTCTAGATCTTAGTTATATTTAGTTTGGACCTTCACAGTGTTATTCCCCTAGAGAACGATAACAACCCCCGTGTCTTGCCCAGTGTTTTGAAAGGCTCAAAGCGCACTAAGGCGCAAAGGGCTTATGAAGCCTTGAGGCGAGGCACAGATCAAGGCGTGGGCTTCATGAGTATGAGTCGTATTAAATTAAAGTAAATTATAATAGTTTAGGCGAAAATTGTATAGATTAATGATGACTTAAATAACACTAAAATAAAGTTTTAAAAGGTAGTTTCTAGGTGATCTATTATTAACATATGAGGGCGATGAATGTTAAATTCAAAAATAAAGTTTCAAAATCCGTCACCTTTCCTAGGCGCGCCTAGGCTCAATGCTCTAAATCCCAAGGCTCTGCACTTTTTGTGAGCCTTGTGTATGTGCGGAGCCTCGATCTAAAAAATCCCTAGAGCTTGAGCCTTAGAGCCTAGGAGCGCCTTAAGGCGCGCTTTTTAAAACTATTCTTGCCTATACTACACTACAACGGTTAGGTGCATTGCCTAGGGAGTTGTAGAACTGAAGTGGGATTTACAACCTCATCAAAGTTTTTGGTGCCACTGCTGGGGAATAACGTAGGTTCCGAATTTTATTTAGCTTAGATCTACTCACTTGAATCCTTTCAAGTGAGATTTTCATTTTTGTATTATTAGCTTTCTTGTAGTCTATCTTTTCTTTGTGTTTTTGTTCGTAAATCTTTTTCGTTGACCCCCAGGAAAGGAAAAAAATCCGCGAAGTACTTTAGGAGATTATTCTCAACCTAGCCAC
>BQNB010094711.1:7520-26051 GCA_026074375.1 Tanacetum coccineum
AGTTCTAAAGTCTACTACATCACATGCACACTCATATTTTGTGGAATTTGGGTAAACATTTGGAAACGGATAAGGTTAAATCCTCATAATATCTAACAAGAGTTATTGTGTACGGGTTATGTATCAAGTAAGTTCACAAAAGTATGCTTGAATTTTTTTTAAATTTGAGCATAATTTAAGCATTTTAGTGTGAAAATTAGGACAAGTATACATTCTAATTCCATCCCCCCACTTGAATTATACAACGTCCTCGTTGTATAGATAAAACATTAAATACGGGAATTAAAAAGAATTAGAATGAGAAACTCCCCTGATATTTGCTCGGTAGATTCTCCATGTTGAGTTTATTAGCAAGATTGTGTGTTGAACAGCCGCCTTGAAGTTTCAAGACTCCAACACTTCAAGATCTCCAGACTTGTAAATTTTCCACCAATATTCGTCGGTATTTCTTTCACGAGGTCCGGTATAAAACATAAGAAAAACATGTGCATTCCTATCTTGGTACCTACGGTTACTTTAAACTAAACTAAACAAACTAAATACGAGTCAGTCTGGTGAATACGCCGTATCATGTGCATGAATACGCCGTATTGCCAGAATTGACAATAATGTTTTAAAAGTGCATAAAAAGTAAAGACTGATAACGTCCAGACAATTAATACGTCGTATCCATGGGGTTTGGATACGCCGTATAGACAGTCTGGGAAGACAAACTCGATAAAAATAAATAACATTTCGGGTTGTCTCCTGGGAAGCACTTTTGT
This sequence comes from Tanacetum coccineum, assembly GCA_026074375.1. NCBI lineage: Eukaryota > Viridiplantae > Streptophyta > Magnoliopsida > Asterales > Asteraceae > Tanacetum > Tanacetum coccineum. The sequence goes on from BQNB010094711.1 coordinate 8,285, forward strand.
TTACAGTGAAGTTGATGATGTGTCATTTTATACACTTTTTCAGGGTCGTTTAACCTCCTAAATCATGCATTTATGCCCAAAATAGGTACTTAATCGTTCCTTTTCAGGTATTCAGCATTTGGAATGCATTTGGAGGAAATACACGTGACTTGGGCTCATTTGGAGAAGCAATTGACAAGACTCCGGACCTACACCAACATCTCTTAAGAATTTCTACTCAGAAGCTGGAGACGACGTCACAGATTACACGTGACGCCGTCACAACCCATCTTAAGACGGTGTTACAAGATCTCCAGACGGCATCAGAATGTACGACCCAACCCATTATCTAGAATATTCTATTCATGACGGCGTAACGATTAAAACACGACGCCGTCACAACGATTTTCCTATATATACCAATCCGTTTTTAGGGTTTTAAGTGTGTAACTTTAGAGTAAAAGAAAGGGATGAACCCTAGTTCGTTTAGCAGCTATTAGGGATGATTTTAGGGCCTCAAAACCCTATTGTACTTCCTTCAATCTTGTTTTATCAAGTAAGATTCTTAATCATTAATTATGTTTGTTGTTGTGTAGCTTATATCGTTCTTATTTATCTTTACCGTGAATGGCCTAAATACTTCTATGTGTTTATTATGATTGTATGAACCTAGGATGTAGATCTTAGTGGTTTTTGCTTTCTTGTGCCCCCCCCCCCCCCCCCACCCCCCCCTCCTCCCCCCCCCTCCCCCCACCCCCCACCGAATATGGCATGTAATATGCATGTTAGGTCTTAGAAAACCAGCTTTTGTCTGTATCGTTGTTGATATGTCTAGGAAAACATGATTGTGTAGAAAAGATACCATCGGGTAACAGTCTTCATACTACCTTGCCCCTTATATGGTTGGTCCACTCTTAATATATTTCAAATGCATTTAATATACTCTTAGGGGCCTTGTAATAATCTTCATACTACCTTACTTGTGCGTTGCCTTAACGGAATATTAAATAGATGACGGGTTCGTGTAATTCGTTCATGACTTAGGAAATAATTACATATATCATCACAAGTGTGACAAAGCAACAACACTAGGAGAAGCAATCTAGGGAGTAATACATGATTAAATAAACACAATCTTTTATTATATTGTTATCACCAGTAGCGTAGTTTATATTCAGTTTAATAGCTAAAACCAACCAATCTCTCAAACATATGATTTACTGCTTTCATAAAATATAAAAATACAAAAAGAATCTTCTCTCAACCCTTAGAATTCTGTTAGACCATGATCAAAACCTTCCCAACCTTTTCCCCTAGAGAACGATAACAACCCTCGAGTCTTGCCTATAATACACTACAACGGTTAGGTACACTGCCTAGGGAGTTGTAAAACTTCTTGTAGAAGTCCCTTACGACAACCGCAATAAGTTTTTGGCATTGCTGCGTGGGGAATAGTCAGGTTCTAATCATAGTTTAGCTTAGTTCTACTTGCTTGAATCCTTTCAAGTAAGATTTAATTTCCACATATTAGCTTTCTCGTAGTCTATCAGTTCTTTGTGATATCTGTTTCGTAACCAATTCTCGTCAACCACCATTGGAGATGAGAATCCTATCCGCACTCTAGGAGACTACTCCAAACCTAGCCACGAGGGCTATAGGAATACCATCGAGCTCCCCGTAGGGAACAACGTGGTACCTCTTCGATCCGACACCATTTGGTTGGTGCAAAATGGATGCTCATTCCACGGACTTCGGTCCGAGGATCCAAACCAACACCTTAAGGATTTCCTAAAACTAGTGGACTCACTTGACCTTGACGGTGAAAATAGGGAAAGAACGCGCCTGCGTTTATTTCAATTTTCCCTTCGCGATCAAGCTAGAAATTGGCTTGAACGTCTTCCAGCAGGATCCATCACCACATGGGAGGATCTTACTACCCGATTCCTTGCTTAATTCTTTCCACCGGGAAGGACCGCAAAACTCCGTAATGATATCCTGATGTTCCAACAAGATCATGGAGAATCTTTATTCGAAGCATGGACTCGTTTCAAGGACTTACTACAAAATTCCCTAATCATGGCATCGATCGTTGGCTTTAAATCCAAATTTTTTATGATCATGTCTCCTTTCATCTTAAGTGCGAGATTGACCGCGTCGTCGACGGCAAACTCCGTATTAAAAACGCCAAAGAATCCTGGGCAATATTAGAGGACCTCACCCTCTATGACAACGAAAGTTGGAACGACCCAAGGGATTTTGCTAAGCCAGTTAAGGTGTTGAGAATCGTTTAGCCCATCTAGGATCGTTTTACAGATAATATTGAACACGCAACGGAATAATAAGAAAGCAATATTATCAAACAAGGTTTTTCATTCAAACGTTCACTATTACCCCAACTATATCTTGGGGTTACTAACTACTACATAGACATCTATAATATGTCTATTACTAACTAACTACTAACTATGGTGTACACACACACATCTTTACTATTTGACTCTCATCAGTCGACTATGCTATGGATGGGTTTTTCTAAATGTCTGGACCTCCTTTTATAGCATAAGGAGTCCTAGGCTTACAAGGAAACTAATTAATATATTAATGAGAGAATCAATTAATTGTCTTCTCATTAATATTCATTCTTATCTTATTTTGATCAAATCTTTATTTTCTTCTACATCTTGTAGAACTTCATGATGACAATTTTGGTCATTCTTATTTCCATCTTGTGTCATTCTTTTATTCACGTTGTCTCATCAAATCAAGAATCCCAACAATCTTCCCTTATTTGATGATGACAAAAAAACAAAGTCCCATATGAACTTCATCATAAAGCCAAAGCTTCCCCTGAAGTTGAGATGTAATCATCTCCCTAAATGAAACAAAATCTTTAATGCTTCCCCTTGACTTAAGATAAAAATTAGAATCCTTGAACATGTCACCACGCATAATAAGCTGCAAATCAATAAACCTGATCAGTAATCTTCTTCCTCTTTTTGTAATCATCCAATAGGGGTCTTCTGTAGATATGCAACTTGTAAACACTTCCCGCATGTAGATGGTTAGACATTTAATCAATAGCTCATGAAACCATATGTTTACCATCTCTTGAATCTCAAACTCTGTAGGCTCTATGTAGTGATCACTGATGAAGAAAACTGAGTATAACGAATTTGATGAAGAAGTAGAATCTCCCAAACTTGTGTCTTATGTCTTGCACTATCCACGTGACGTCGAACTTATAAATAAATCTGTGAAATATAAGTAGACCGCAACCTCTTGACAAAAATCCTCATCTTCTATGAGACACATACTAAGTGATAGCAAATGTGAGCATTGAGCACCTATAAGAAAAATCACACACCTTTGCTAGATTTTGACAAGTCTTCGTCAACACCATTTAAGCACGAACAAGTTATCTTAAAAGCCAACCACAACTTTAAGATATGATAAGACACGCACCTGTGAAACCCAACTACAACATCAAATAAGCAATAATCAACTGTCTTCGTAATCACATCTTCAAATAATCTCCAAACCGAGCCATAAATCAATAAGAATAAACTGTTGTTTGAAACAGTTCTATCCAAGATCCAAAACCGTGAGTCACCCGATATCTGATAAAGCTAGCGGTACAAACTAGCTATGTCGGATAGTACTAACGGTACAAACTTTATATCTCGGACGCCACTAGCAGTACAAATACTTTTCTCGGACGACAAAGGCAGTACAAACATAAACTTGAACAGTACTAACCTTTTCTTGAGCAATCATGCATAAAATACTCGAACAGTACTAATATTCTTTTGCATGCGAATCCATATGCACGAATAGTAAAATAGTATTAATATATGTTGGAGCCCAAACAGCAGTATTAATATTAGGAATCAGCAGCCCATTCTTTAAATTTGTAGCATCACGTATACTTGGTAATATCATGAATCATCCAATAACGTTACCAAATAACCACGACATATATGGGAGATATTATGGGATCAACCACAATCCCTAAAAATCAGGGATATTCATATCAACACAAATCCCATACCATATATACTGCCATACCATATCAGCCAATAACCACAACCAAGACCACGTTCTGCATATATACATACACAAAGCTCAAACAGTAAACCCTACTATTGTAAACATGAACCATACTGTTATATTATCATGTTGCTGCTGCTTTTGTAATTAAATCCATACACGAATTAGGGTTTTGTGCTTTCATTCTCTTCACTCAAAACCCTAATAACCACATCTGCTCTTCATCTTTTATTGTTGTTGCTGTTGTTATCACATCAAAACCAACAGCTTACCTGCTATTATATAACCTCTTGTTGCTGCTAACCAAGAGTACCCAACAGCAATATGTAGTCACTTCTTGCTACATTAGGGTTTAAATGAGTTCGTTGAGAGCTTTTATGAGCTTCCTAATTAATGAGCAACACGTGGATCTTCTTGCAAACCAATAAAGAACACTATGAATGAACAAGAAAATCACATACCCGCTGCTTCTTTCAAAAATGATTACCAGATCCAAAGTGAAAAACCCTAGACGAAATTAGGGTTTCATCAGATAAAGATTAATCTTTACGGATCATGATCAAGAAGCCCACATAAACCAAAACTCTAATTGAAACATTGAGACCCGACCAAGAATAATACGCCATAGAAAAATCGTGATCAAGTCATAATCACCACAACAGATCCGAAAAGAAAGATATACAAACCCTAATTGACTTGATCAATTAGAACACAACGGGTCAAAAGAAACCCAAATAAATAATAACAAAGCTTACCAATCGTATTGCATACCCAAGCAGGTAGAGAGGACGATCATAAGCATCATTATATCAACATAACTTCAAAATCCCATTAATACTTTTAACCACCTCGATTTCTTGAAAATTAGAGTTTTAGGGTTTCTACAAAAACCTTGTAGATCCTAGATCGAGAGTCACATGGCTCTGATACCAATTGATAAGATCGTTTATAGCTCAAGATTGATTAAATCTTATATATCTAGGATGAACAATAACAATGATTGATAACACGCAGCGGAATGATAAAGAACACAATCAAAATTATCACAAGGTTTTCTTTATTGAACGTTTCCCTAATACCCCAACTATAATTTAGGGCTACACCAACTAACTATGGTGTACTATTCGACTCTCATCAGTCGACTTGCTATCTAACTATCTAGACTCTCATTGGGAGAGCTCTAGTTTTCTATGGATGGATTTTTCTAAATGCCTGGACCTCCTTTTATAGCATAAGGAGTCTTAGGCTTACAAAGAAACTAATTAATATATTATTGAGAGAATCAATTAATTATCTTCTCATTAATATTCATTCTTATTTTATTTTGATCAAATCTTTATTTTCTTCTACATCTTGTAGAACTTCATGATGACAATTTTATTCTTTCTTGTTTCATTCATTTATTCACTTTGTTTTATCAAATCAAGAATCCCAACATAAGCACTCCTTCTCCTATAAAAGGAGCTACAAGGATTTGGTGTAGGATATGGTTTTATATTTTGATATTGATAATTCTCTATTTGTCGTGTTTCATTGTTTCGTGGTTTTTGTAGTTTTGTAGTTTATGTTTATATTTATCTTATATCCCGCATCGCCATAGAAGGCAAACATGTAAGCACTCCTTCTCCTATAAATGGAGGTGCAAGGATTTGGTGTAGGATATGGTTTTAGCTAATAAGGACTATTTTCAGAAGTGATTTTGAAGCATATGACTTGCCACTTGTAGTCAATTAAGAATTTGTTCCTTCAATAGTTGAAGTATGATGCCACTAGGGCCCTCGTAGGGTTAATCAGATGTATGTGTGGCCGCACCCAAAACTCAGGTAGATATGTCTCAATGATTTTTGGTAATCATGATTAATCATATATACGAGAAACAAAATCGTTAAATAATGGAATAACTTAGATCCATATCATTTTTTAACACGGTATCGGAAAGAAAGGGATTATAAATACTTAAACCATTTAACTGTGACTTTATGGAAGTACACTCAGGTATTTCTGAGAACATTGGCGTGTTGCTAGACGCTTACCAATGTTATTATATTATTTGAGACATGTCCAAGTGGGAGCTATTGGGATATGTACATATATCAAATAATATATGTCTGGGAAATTACGTGAGCCTATGGGGGCACACAAGTATACACAGATGATGCATTTATTAATGTAATTAATATATTGTATATTAATTATATTAATATGTTTCACGAAATATTAAGACCGGTCAAACTAGAAGGGTATAAGGGAGGAGAGTGTAAATTAATGAAACTTAAGGAGGTGTTGTATTATAACTTGAAGACCAAGTCATTGGGTTATATATACTCCCTTAACTTTCATAAATCGGACTACATGATATAAGATATACATACAAAAGGTCAATCGACTCAAAACCCTTCTCAACCTACGATACAGGTAACAACTAATTATGTTTCTTGTTTTTTCCCTGTTCGGCAAATCAAAGAACAAGAATCATAATGTTTGCATTATATCTACGTATGCATGTAATAGTTAATATGCATGCAATATATTTAGTTGCATCTGCATATAACTTCACTTTATACATGCGATCTGTTATAATTGTGAGATTCGATCGTATGATGCCAAGATCTAAAACATGAACATTGTGTTAGGTTGTTTTATTCGTGAAGAAAGGACTAGCATCGTTACGTATCTCGGTGACGTGTAGTGTATGCTCACCATAGAGGTTATCTACGTTGATAATTTGTTTAGTTTGCATGGCATTCGATTTATACACACGCGTATATTCAAGAACGGTGTTCGTTAATTGCTAAAAGGTACGCTATCTTGATCCATTTGTTAATTACATATTCTATACGTGTTTTATTTAATCTTTCCGCTGCGTACTCGTGATATATCTAATGGTTAAATAGATATAAAAATCCAACAAACACTTACTTGGACATGACCTAAAAACGTCACATGTTTAAGCATGACACGGTTAAAAGTAAGAACGAGTAATATATAGAAAACATACCAAATTTGATATGGAATAGTTGAGAGCCAAATCCTAAACTTTTCAAGTCACGAATCCCGAATCTCATGTTCTAATTATTCTGATTTAAAATTACGAATCGGCGATATAAAGGCACTAAAGTCCAGTTTTTAGTCCAATTTCTCGACTTCAAATATTCCAATATCAAATATCACTTATACATTAATATCAGTCTCGTTTTAATATTAATATCATATTTTAACTAGACCGCGCAAGTTCTAATATTTTTCATCACATTATATATAAATCGATTAAATGAAACAATTTATATATTTTCGCGTTAACTAAACTCACTTTATTTCGGTGTCAACACACTCAAACGCGACGCACCCCGGCTGATGGACAGCCAAACGCACCCTTGTGCGTGGCTGTTAAGCCAAACGCACCCTTAGGCTATTTTGACAGCCAAACGCACCCTTGTGCGTTTCTGTCTAAACCAAACACACCCTTTTGTGTTATAATATCAAATCCAAACGCCCCTTTTTGTGTTTCTATACAACCAAACACACCCTTTGACCCAAACAGCCCTTTCGGCTGTTAAACCCTCAACCAAACGCCCCTTTGCGGGCTGTCACAGCCAAACGCACCCGCGGCTGTGACAATCAAACGCACCCTTTACGGTGATATAAACCCCAACCTGACGCACCCTTCTTTGGGTCTACCCGAACCCACAACCCGGCTGTCCCGGCTTCGAGACCCAACAAACACACCCTAGTGATTATAACCTAAACCCCACGCACCCTTTTTGTGGTACTAACCTGCGAACCAAACCCGATGCCCCTTGGTTGTTATAACCATAACCCGAACCAAACAAACCCACACCCCGGCTGTCTACAGCCAAACCCACCCTCGCGAACCAAACCCACCCTCGGGCTGACCCCGCTGTCACACCCGACGCGACTGTCAACCCGACCCAACCAACAAACCACGCACCCTCGAGGTGCAAATACCAAACCCGACAACCCAACCCCCCTGCTGCTAAACCCGAACCAAAACGCACCCTTTTTGGTTGCTTATAACACAACCCACACACACCCTTATGGCATAGTAATAGATAATATTTCAAGCAATCTCTGAAAACGATTAGATGCAATAATAGATTCTACTTATACTAAAGGCTTGTTAGGTATCCATCACATATTCATCTTCCAAAATTAAAACAAAAGTCGACACAAATTTGTGTCATTTATGGTTACAAAGTAACCAATTTTAGTCACGTCATGTCTACATCGAGAGGCGGACCTAGGGAGATTCCCGGAGGTTCACGGAACCTGGTGTATGTCGGTCGTGTAAAATATGTTTTTTCAAAATTCCCAGATACGGGGGGGGGCCCATGGGGAGGGGGGGGTCCCCGAGGATGCTTTTTATTTCAAAAAGGGGGGGGGGGGGGGGGGGGGGGGGGGGGGGGGGGGGGGGGGGGGGGGGGGGGGGGGGGGGGGGGGGGTGGGGGGGGGGGGGTGGGTGGGGGGGGGGGGGGGGGGGGTTGAGTTGTTGGAGTGTGGTTGAGGGGGGTGGGTGTATTTGGACACACACACAGTATTTGGGATGGGTGGGGGTGGGGGGAAAAGATATGTGGTGGATTAGTATGTATGAATTGCTATATAAAAACACACACACATTTCTAATGGCGGTATCTCTAAAAATAATCAATTTTCAAATAGGATCGTGCAAAGAGTAAATGAACCCGATTTCAAAATTTTGTGTCACGTAAATATTACTCCCCCAGGCATTTTATCAAACACTTTAACTGCACATAAAATATAAGTAACATTACAACATCTTAAGAAAGGGGGAAAACCTTATGCCACACATTCCAAACTCAAAAGCTTCAAATGTTTAAAACAAGCATGTTTACCCGCGCGTTGCTGCGGGACGTTAATTTTTCGCTAGCATAGTTTGCGGGATAATTGTTTTTTTCTATATTTTTTTTATTTTAAGCGGGTTTTATTTTTTCGGCTTATGTTTAATAGTGGTTTTTTTTATATGGCTTAGGTGTTAGGCCTCATGGAGCGGTATTTTTGGGATCTAAAGTATTATGTTTTATATTGCGTGGTGAATATAAAGGGGCAATATTATACTGTAATGACGTTAAAAACGAAGTCTGTATATCGTTTGTGACAGAACAAATTTTGGGGTTAATATTATTTTGTGCGGGTTTATTTTTTTGGTCTTATGTTTAATAGTGGTTTTTTTTATATAAGTCAGTACTTTTGTAATTTTCTTTTTTTATTTTGTGTTAAGTATTTTTTTTTGTATTGCGTATTTAAAAAAAAAATATGTAAAAAACGAAGTCGTATCACTTTTGTGCCGAACATATTTTTTTTTTAATATTATTTTGTGCGGGTTGTTTTTTTTTATATGAGCTTATGTGTTGGGCCTCATGACGCGGGTATTTTTTGATATGTATAAGTCAGTACTTTTGTAATTTTCTTTTTTTTATTTTGTGTCGAGTATTTTTTTTTTTTGTATTGCGTATTTAAAAATAAAGAAAAAGTGGGCCGGCCCAAATTGTGAGCCCATTAGGCCGAGCACTGTTTATATTACTGTAGCACGACGATTAAAAAAAAAAGTGGGCCGGCCCAAACTGGGAGCCCATTGGGCCGAACACATTGATTCAAGATACTAGTAGCTAACGACGTAAAAATCACGTCGTATTACTCTTGTAATGTTTATGTATATAATGAGAGTACGTCCCGTAATTTTTTTTTCTTCTTATTTTTGGCCAAAGAAGGGGACGGTGATAAAATTTTTTTTTTATTTTTTTTCCACTTCCATCCCCCGGGCTGATGACCAGTAACCGAAATCCAGTGGTCGGATACTGTTCCATTTTACTGTAGCAGCAAGTCAAAAACGACGTAGTAAAATGAGCAAAATTTTTTTTTTCATATTATATAGAGGCGGGTTTATTTTTTCGGTCTCATGTTTGATAGTTTCTTTTGTTCTTATATTAAATGGAAATCGCGCGTTTTTTTTTTTTTTTTTTGGCCCAGGCCGATAGAAAGCCGTAAATAGTTAAAAATGAGAGTACGTCCCGTAATTTTTTTTTTCTTATTTTTGGCCAAAGAAGAGGAGCGGGATTATAAAAGTTTTTTTTTTTTTTTTTTTTGGGCCGATGAACAGTACCCGAGCCCAGTGGGCCGGGTACTGTTCATATTACTGTAGCTAAGGGCCAAAAACGACGTATTGCGTATTTAAAAAAAAAAATATGTAAAAAACGAAGTCGTATCACTTTTGTGCCGAACATATTTTTTTTTTTAATATAATATGTGCGGTTGTTTTTTTTATATGAGCTTATGTGTTGGGCCACATGACGCGTATTTTTTGATATGTATAATTCATGCCAGTAACTTTTGTTATTAAAAAATTTTTTCTTTTTTTTATTTTGTGTCGAGTATTTTTTTTTTGTATTGCGTATTTAAAAATAAAGAAAAAGTGGGCCGGCCCAAATTGTGAGCCCATTAGGCCGAGCACTGTTTATATTACTGTAGCACGACGATAAAAAAAAAAAAGTGGGCCGGCCCAAACTGGGAGCCCATTGGGCCGAACACTGTTCATATATACTGTAGCACGACGTAAAAAACGACGTCGTATTACTCTTGTAATGTGTATGTATATAATGAGAGTACGTCCCGTAATTTTTTTTTCTTCTTATTTTTGGCCAAAGAAGGGGAGCGGGATTATAAAGTTTTTTTTTTTTTTTTTCCGGGCTGATGAACAGTAACCGAGCCGAGTGGGTCGGATACTGTTCATTTTACTGTAGCAGCAAGTCAAAAACGACGTAGTAAAATGAGCAATTTTTTTTTTCATATTATTTTGTGCGGGTTTATTTTTTCGGTCTCATGTTTGATAGTTTCTTTTGTTCTTATATTAAATGGAAATCGCGCGTTTTTTTTTTTTTTTTTGGCCCAGGCCGATAGAAAGCCGTAAATAGTTAAAAATGAGAGTACGTCCCGTAATTTTTTTTTTCTTATTTTTGGCCAAAGAAGAGGAGCGGGATTATAAAGGTTTTTTTTTTTTTTTTTTTTTGGGCCGATGAACAGTACCCGAGCCCAGTGGGCCGGGTACTGTTCATATTACTGTAGCAAAGGGCCAAAAACGACGTCGTATAGTTTCTCAAATGTGTATTACTATAATTGGCAATTTAATACGTACGCTCTAATGAATTTTTATCTATATGTTGCATAACAATGTACTGTAAAAAGTTATTTGTGACTTTACCTAGAATGATTGATTACTTTTAGATGTGAAGTGTGAACACATATCATGTACTCGTACAAATTTGCAGGAGAACCAAAATGCAACTTGTCAAACATTTAAAAAATATGCAATTTTTCTTACCATAGACATAAACTTTAATAATTACCGGTTGATTTAGATTCATGTGACACCCTATTCCTTACAAGAATATCGACCGACCAATCCATGTCAAGTAATAAGAAGTGTTGTCATACTTTAATTTTTGGTGATCATAATCAGACACTTTAGTCTTGGCGTAATAAAAAAACTTTGCTAAAATAATGGGTCGAACGTAAAGTCGTCATCGCAAATTTCGGATATCTAAATTTGTGATATAACTAGTTATTAACAAGTCTTTTAAATTATTAAAATTGTCAACAAAAAATTTTTGTCGAAAATGTCACATTTCATATTTTCGCTTTATTCCACAAAAAGCCATAAGAGGATTCCAGGGGGTTCCCGGAAGTTCATGAGAACCTGATAAAAGTTTGTCGCATAATGTAATTTTTTTGCAAAAATTCCTATATTTTCAAAATAGACCCGTCCCAAAATTTTGTGTCACATAAATATTACTTAATCCGAAATTTTGGATATTCGGATATATAAACTTTTATCCGAATTTTCGAATATATAAATTTAAAAAACTTAGCTAAAATAATGGGTCTAACATAAAACCATCATCGTAAATTTCGGATATCCATATTTGTGATATAACTAGTTATCGTTTTTTCACTAATATTTTCCAACACAAATACCACAATGTATAATCTGTATCCGAGACTATAGTTGTTGTCGTATGATGATATCTTCATGCGTACATGTGTATCAGCAAATGCATAGGCGTTCTTTCAGAAATCAGTTTTATTTTTCATGTGCATGATGTGCCCACTGTTTTTGACATTCATATTCAGGAACAAGAAACTGAGGCAGCGAAGGTACTGGCTTGTGTTATTTGTAGGCAGAAAATTTATATATTTTCTTTAGATCAATTAAAACACACTTTTTATTTGTGTTGGCATACATTTTTTGCAGGCATAAGTAACGCATTTTTTTACTTGTGTTAGCATACATTTTTGCAGGCATAAGTAACACATTTTTTATTTGTAACAATATTCACTGGCGGACTCAGCCGGAAATGCAAGGTGGTTCAAGGATTATTTAATATAAAAAGTCCTCACACATATCTAAATTTTACCGTTATTAATGAGGACAGGTACATGTCAATTTTTACACAACAAGACTTCCTTCCTCTACTTCGCTTACTTCGGCAACTATCCGTCAACAAGACCTATTACGAGCTTTCCAGGTTATGTTTCGTGGGCACGAGGCAAAGTGGTACTTTTTTTCGGAGAACCAATGAACCCTCTTCTTCCATGTTCAATCTTCATTCATTCATCCTGGTCACCCGGAATATCCCAATCAAACCAGTAAAGAAGGTATGCTAGAATGAACTCTATAGTTGCAGAAGCTGTGTTCATCCCTGGGCATGATCTTCGTCCCCCTCCAAAGGGGATCATCCCAAATTCAACCTCAGTTTCCACAAACCTTTCAGGATAGAATTCATCCGCGTTATTTCCCCAGACGTTAGGGTCTCTTCCTATGCCCCACACATTAATTAAAGTGCTCGTCTTAGGAAATATGTCATGACCGTCGATTTGGCAATGGCTTATGCTTTCATGTGGGATCAGTAATGGGAGAGGTGGGTGCATTCTTAGCGTCTCCTTCACCACCATTTTCAAGTATATCATTTTTGTGATATCAAGTTCATGTCTTTTTTGTTTTTTTCCAGAACAATTCCGGATTTCATCTTGCAACTTTCTCATCACTCTAGTATTTCTAGTGATTTCAGACATTGCCCAAACCATCGTCGCCGCAGTTGTGTTAGTTCCCCCGAGAATCACGTCCTGGAATGTAACTCACTTATGTTAGTTACATATTATTTGTACGTAGAATATTAAGTTGCTTAGATGATAATTACTATCTTATGTTACCAGCTATTTTATCAAAAGAAGAAAAAAACATCAAAGTATAAATTATCATATGCAAGGATAACCAAATTACATCAAGGTATAGAACACGAAAACGCGAGACACGGTACAGTGTCTCGCGCCATCGTGTGGCGTTTTCCGGGACCATTTGGGCTGGGGATGTAGGCGCCAGACACGAAAACGCCACTTCTGTTGTGGTTGTGGCGTTTTTGCCACTTTTTCAATACCATACCGTGGGCTCTAAGTGAGTCATAAGCAACCAATGATCTCTTTTTAAATTTTACCCGCAGAAAACCAAAAATAAATCGAGTTATATGAGGGTATATAGTTTGTCAAAATACATGTATGGAACCTCTCTATACAATTAGCCCTTTATTTTTCAATAAGATATAGATAAAGAGACGATTAAAATAAGTTTACCATTACAAGCCCTTTCATGTCTTCCTTCGTTAGTACATAACCAGAAGCATTCTCTTTTGAAGAAAACTCGAGCAAAGCATCAACAAAATCTTTGTCATTGTCACTTACTTGTGCAATGTTTTGATTGTGATGGTCATCGAGAATCGACTCGATGTAGGCATCAAGATTAGCAAAGCCCCGCTCTAGTTTATCATTCCAACCACTAAATCGGTCAACAAATCGATCAAACAATGGAAAAGAATCACCAAGAGATCCACCCAATAACTCCATGGTTTCATCGATCATCACTTTCAAGGACGGGCCTGTTAGCGGTTGTTGTCTATAGTTTTGACCAAAAGCCACCTTCAACACAACTCCTTTTACAAGTGTTAAAAACAACTCGTTTAGGTTTACGACAGTGTTTAATGGATGCAATGAAAGAGATTGAACAACAGTTTCAATCTCTCTCACCAACGCATGGTTAAACAATGTAGCTCTCTTGGGACCAAGGAGCTCAGACACCAAAATCTTTCGCATCTCCCTCTGGTGATTGCTTTGAGGCGAGAAGGCAATGTCCAAATAGTTGTATGTTAGCCGCTTGGCGGCCTTGGACAATGGACGAGAACAAAATATGTGATCTTGCGTTTTTAAGATTTGCTTGGCCATGGAAGGTGAAGAGATGATGAGAAAAGGTTTCGAACCAATATGGACTAGCATAATTGGACCATATTGTTTGGAAAGTTGCCAAAGGGCTTGGTGGCGAGCTTTACCATGCAGCTGGTGCAGGTTTCCAATAAGGAGGAACATATGGAGGGTTTGGGGAAGCTTAGGGGCTGACCTATTATTTGATCTTAGAGTACGCAGAACAATGTAGGACAAGAAGAGGACCAGTACGGCCGTTAGAAGCCATTGAGGGAAGATGCTGGAGATACCCATGTGAATATTGTTGGAATAATAATTGGCCATCAATAATCTATCTATCTATATATATAAAAAATTAAACCTTTTTTGAATTTCAACTTTGTAAACTTTTATAAAACTATCGCAGATCTACAAACAAACAGATTAATACAACCAACCTCCCCTTTATTCTTTTAATCACAACATCAATCAATCACTTCAATTGTGATTATTGGTTTTGAGTTCAATACGAATACAACTGAAATACTAACAAGATTAACCTAACCGATTACAAGCTCTCAAGAGAGGTGAACAACTTAACAACAAACTTTGAGTGAGAGTAAACTATAGATCGAAAAGTGATTAGGGTTTCTAGGTGATGAGGTATATATAGCTGCGTTTCCACAAGTTCCAACACTTGTCAAGAATAGTTCCTGCAAAATAAGAAAAAGTGCAAACACAGCTAAACATATAGAAATATTAATAAACCGCTTTACCTGAATTACCTAGAGGCCCTTGAAGTATTTTCATCCAAGTTAAGCTTACCAATCTCAACATATTTCAATAAACTTATCTCTTATTGTGACGTCTTGTCACTATCTCATCCATTTGCTGACGTCACAGTACACCCTTTAGACCAAGGAGTACTATGGTGGCTAAACCCTTCGCCATTTCTTACGTGGCTTTCGCCACTCATTCGCCACCACACACCATTTTCGCCACTGATTCACCACTCTTTTGCCAACTTCGATTTCGTTGGTTAAGCAACGTAGAAAACAACAAAGAATTTTAAAATTTTAACCGTTGGCTTGTTCACTTTTTAATTATACAACAAATAATTATATATATCTACTTTTAAATTATACCCACTTTTACTCTATAAATAACACCCTATTTTACCTAAAATATTCACACTTAATCCCAAACAAAAATCTGATATGGCTTGTTCACTTCCACACATATTTGATCAAATCAAAGCTTTTGTTGAAAATTTTATTGACGAAGATATCATTCATCAAAAAGCGATTATGGAGTTCGCCATGCAATTTAACAATGCAAGCACAACTGAAGACGATCTGAGAAAAGCATACGAGAAATGCAATGACATTCCACAAGAGAGTCGTGCTTTGATTGACGCTTTTTTGAAACAAGAATCTGATAAAGATTACGAGATGCATCTTGCTATGTTTAGAAATGCGGCAAAAATAGAAAAACAAATGAATACTAAATTTGTTTGGCTATGGATAAATACAATTAGGACGATTGTGTTTTAAATTTCGTATTGTAATTTTAAATTCCGTAGTGTAACATTAAATTCCGTATTGTATTTTTAAATTCCGTATTGTAATTTTAAATTCCGTATTTTAATTTTAAAATCTAACGGCTACTTTTCTCTTATAAATACTTCTTTACCATCATTCATTTTCTCCCACAACTTCTTATCAAACTCTTTCAGATGAAATGAATTTTGTTTCGAAATGTATTTTCTTTTTTCGTATTGTATTTTTTTCCCACCTCCATAGTGGCTGTATGTATATTATCAATCCGTGGTTAAAGGTAATTTCTTTATTTTCATATTTTGTATAAGGATTTTTCTAACTTGTGCCCTAGGGGCACAAGTTGAGGAAGTTTCACTGCTTGTGTGTCATCTTCTTAGTGGTAAGTTAGTGGCTGTGAAATCTGATATGAAGACTATTCAATAACTACTGGCCATTTAGACAGTGACACGCAGGCTGTGGACTCCTTCTTAACTTGTGCCCTAGGGCACAAGTTAGAAAAAACCGTTTATATAATTCCAAATCTTTAACGTCAAATTTGGTATTTGTTTACTGGTGATTTGAAAACTTTCAATAGGCAAATGGAAATGGTTTGAAACTCGAATTGTATCTTAACTTTTTTATTTCTCTTTGTTAAAAAAGATCTGTCTATGTTAAATTTGTGGATAGGTTTGTTAGGTCTCCAATCCAGATTGAACACCAAGTGTTTGATAAGATGCTTTAAGACTAACTGGTACCCAAGTTCTAAACAATCAAATATGTATGATTAAAATTCATGTTGTTTAATCTACGTTGTTAGATCTTAAAGTTAAGCAGAAAGCAATCTCATTTATCTCATGAAGGAGTGTCATCAATGAACTCACTTCGGGGGAGATTGTTAGCCTCAAAATATTGAGCCGAACAGGAAGTTCGTTCATTTCGTGTACGAGTCTCGGTCATTTAATTAGTTAATGTTGTAATAGTATAATATCGGGAATCGGGCTCGATAGTTAATCTAATATTGTATATGTTTCGGGTTTAATCCCAAGCAAAACCCGAGCCCGGGTCCTAGTTAAATATCTCGCACGTCATTTAACGCGACGGGGTATATAAACTCTTTTCTATTTAGAAAAGAGTTAGTTGTTCATTTCTAAATTAATTCCTTTTCCTATATTCTCCCATCTCTCTCTACAAAAACAACTAACTCTCTTTTCTCCTTTCTAGTTTGATTCGTGTATGATATATATGTTATGAAGTGTTAACGGGATCCTACACATACTAAAAAGGTTTTCTCAAACATGGCAAGGAAAAGTGTAAATTTTTCAGGAAAAGTAACACCTCTGTTTGATACTATGTTGGTGCAAAACCAAGCACCAGGGGGTGAAGGTTAAGCAATACCACCTGAATCCCAACCCACACCCTCTACCTCACAGCCTATTATTTCAGAACCTCAAACAACATCTATTCCACTTGAAACAACTCCTATTGCACCACCCCAAACTACAGTATCTCAAGTTGCAGTTTCTTAAATCATTTTTCATGATGCTGTCATTGAGCCAGTCATTCCATCTCCTACTACATATCAAAGAAAACAAAGAAAAACTCACAAACATAGGAGAACCCAAAAGGACACTGAGTTGCCTTAGACTAGTGTGCCTCAAAACCTTGTAGCAGATGAGGTTGTCCATAAGGAGGGGGTGACAGTGTGGAAAGGGCTATCACTACTGATGCAAGCTTAGATGCTGCATTGGACAGTGATAACATCTTTAAGACCTAATCCACGGCAATGCCTAATGTAGACATTCCTTAGGGAATAGATACAGGTGGCAGTCCCAGGCGCCAAGACACCATGGGAAGTACTCTTACTCAGACTAGGTCTGAGAGAGTACTTGAACAACCCAATGAACCACCTCTCTCAGAAGGTCACACATCTGGAAGTGGGGAGG
>BQNB010094712.1:0-26051 GCA_026074375.1 Tanacetum coccineum
AGAGTTTGAGCCTGAATTGCTGTGAGCCATCAAAGAAAAGTTCTCTTGCTCATCTTCTGCATGACCAGTCCAATCAACACCATCCCTATCAAGAGTTACTAAAGCTTTAGGTTCCTCCTGTTTTCTAGGTCTCCTCCTATTGTCTTTAGCTTTATATCTAGTGTTCCCTGCATCTCTCCTTCTGCTTTCTTGATTTTCTTTTGATCCTCACTCTCTAGAAAAGTGCCATGTGTTATGGTAATTGAAGCACTCAACCTTGGTCTTGTCAAAGCCAACTGGTTCCTTGGCATCAAACTGCAGCCTTCTCCTTGTCTTCCTGTAAAACTTCTTCAATCTCATGGAAATCATGGCTACTTGCCATTTCAAATCCATCTCTTCTAAATCAAACTCATCAACGTGTTCAAGATCTTCATGATCCAATTATGGACCACTTGATTGATTAGCAAAGAAAGAGTACTTGAGTTCATCAGTGTATGATGAAGATCCTTCCTTTTGGGAGTTATGGCCAGAAGAAGAAGAAACACCATAAGCAGTACTAACATCATTAGTACTGTTAGTGCTTTCAGAAGAAACAAACACCACATTCTATGTGTTGGAAGATGATGTAGTAGAGCCTTTAATATCAGACTCAAAGACTCTAAGATTGTTATAGAGATCATCAAAACTAAGAGTATCTACTCCTGGCTTGGTCCTCATTATCAAGGATACTTGGGACCAAGAAGCAGGTAAAGATCTAAGAAACTTCTGATTGGCATCTTTAGTGAAGACACCTGCACCATGAATCTCAAGTTGACTCAGAAGGCTCTGAAACCTGTCATAAACATAGAAAAGCCTTTAAACTGTTGCTTTAAGATGTATTTTTGCATCTTCTTTGATTCATCATTGCCACCAAATATGGATTTGATAGCATCCCACATCTCTTTAGCATCATCCATTTTGTGAAATCTTGCTAAATGGTCTTCTGGTAAGGCCATAAGCAAAGTAGTTCTAGCTTTTATTTCTCTCTCTCTAGCCAAAGTCTCTTTAGCATTTTTTGGAGGCAAAACTCTCAGTTGACCATCTTTGTCTTTTGAGACATTCACAGGACCATTTCCCTTTTGAATGGCTTCCTATATGGGATAGTCTGTATGACTCAAGTAATGTTCCATTTTCATAGCCCATATGTCATACTCCCCCTTTTTAAGAATAGGGAGTTTTACGGTAGAAAGAGTGTAAGAGGTTTGAGCTATTTCCTACAGCGATCTCGCGCCGGCTGCACCTCCCCCCCCCCCCCCCCCCAGCGTTGTAGTGTTGAGGGAATTCATAATAGATGCTGGACATTGTGAAGATATGTAAGATAAAGGTTTATAACTAGTGTAATTTAGGTTCTTCTTACTCAGAGTTTCTCTGCAAGCTCTGATACCACTTGTAGATCCCAATTCAATATAGATCTTTTAGCCTGTTACACTAACTACAAGAGAAACAATGACCATAAACACTATAAGTTATGCGGAAACTAACTTATAATGCTAAAAAGAACAAATGATACTGAAACTTTTGAATATTATTAATAGATTGTTATTAACAAATTTTGTATGAACAGATACATCTAACTATGTCGTAGGGTTCCTTTTATAGACTAAGAAAAAACTCTAATGGGCTTACAAAACACGTAAAAGATAATGCATATCTTTTCCTATAATATATCATGCATATCTCTTAAACTGTCTAATATATTTTATACTAACAGTACTAACTATTGATCGTACTTAGCATTTTAGTACTTCAGTACTAATTCACAAATAGAGATACTAACTAACTTAAAATATAAGTACTAAGTTAAGGAATGCATAATTCCCAAACAATGATCAAAACCTCTTGAACTGCATTATTCGCATTCCACGATCAGAAGTACGACTTAATTGGTCTTCTTGAGTTGGTTTTCTACTTCCTTTTGAAACATTTTAAATGTTTCAAACACTTCGTGTTTATGTTTCAGCAAGTAGACATAACCATAACGACTAAAGTCGTAAGTGAAAGTGATGAAATGGCTTGCTCCCTGTCTTGGCATGGTTCTAAATGGGCCACATACATCGGTGTGTATTAGTCCAAGTAGATGTTTAGCCCTTTTCACTTGATGTGAATAAGGTTTTCTTGTCATCTTTCCAGACATGCAGGAAACATACTTTTCAAAAGACTTAATGTCAGTTGAATTAAGAAGTCCATCATGTTGCAAGTTCTCAATGCATTTCTTGCTAACGTGTCTAAGACGACAGTGCCACAAGAGAGAAGAGTCCAAGTTAAGTTTGGCTTTTTTATTGCTAACAGCATACATAGAAACTGAAATTGCATTATTCTCAAAACGGTTAACAAAACCATCATCATACAAATGAGAAACTGAAATGATCCCTCTAGTAATAAAAGGGGCATAATGAAAATTGTTTAAAACAACTATTAATCCACTAGGGAGACATATATAGCTTCCACTATTGCACGCGGACCATTGCCCATGTACAGACTTAAAGCTCCTGGCTTCAGCTTCTTACTTCCCCTGAGACCCTGAGTAGTATTTCAAATGTGAGTACCACAACCCGTGTCATAAACCCAATATTTACTAGAAAAAGAATAGAGTTCTATGGTGAAAATACCTTAAGTGCTAGCTCCTTGAGATAGCTTCTTTTTTTTCAGCAACTCGGCGAGATAAACCGGACAATTCCTTCTCCAATGACCTACTTCGCCGCATTGGTGGAAGATCGCGTCCTTCGCAGGATTATCCTTCTTGGGTGGTGGAGGGATTTTGGGTTTGGGAGCATAAGCAGATGTATGCACAGGTGCATGCCAATCGTCTTTCCTGTTCCCTTGATTCATCCTTAAGCACCTTGTGCAATTCTGGTTTTGTTTCTTTGGGCTTTCCTGCTCGGATTACATGAAGCGCAGGTGCAACATCTTTCTTTGGAAGCGTTTGCTCATGTAGCTTAAGCATAGCATGTAATTCATTCACATTCTTCCCCATGCTGTGCATATTATAATTCTGCATGAAGTTGTTGTATTCCTTAGACATATAGACTAAGATTAGACTCACTGCAAGGTTTACTGACACGGGATGACTGAGACACTCCAAATTATCTTTAGCTGATAGGACAATACGAAGTTATTGGTACCAGTCAATGAAGTTAGGTCCAATAATTTTTTGTTTCTTAAATAAACTCCTGAAAACCGAATTGTTTTCAACTGAGGTAGTCATCTACAATAAGAAAAAGTTCAAACAATTAGTATTTTCGATAATTAAACTCTTTATAGAATTAATTACCCTATTTATTACTAATTAAGACTAAGATCGAACGTGACCTCCCACTTATTACCGAAGGTGAGTGTGTGTGTGTGTGTGTGTGTGGTGTGGCAGTGAACAGGCGGCGTGTGTTAATTGCATTAGATGCAACTCTTAGATTTATGAGACTTGTCATGACATTAGTAATCATATAATAATGTCAAGATCATGTTTAGTCTCATCTTATGCCTCGGGTTCAAGGTCTGACCAAGCATACTCAATTTAAGTCGACTAAAACAAGAACATAGATCTGACCTATGACAAAATTCGCCATGGGTTGGAATGACCCTAAGGTCTGACCAAAGAGGTCAAACCAAATGCACATGCTCTTAGATTGGTTGGCATAGACTTAAAATTTCACATATATGGTATATACATAAGTTCATATAAACAAATGTCAAATGCGTGTGCAAAGAAGCATGCAAACAACTTTGTAACACTAGGGTTTAAAAACTTTAATATGCGACATTATGGCATCATAGGTTCTCGGTAGCTCCATTTGAACGCACAAACAAGCTGGAGAAACCAGTCGCTAGAAGCTTATAAAAAACTGACTTCTTTACGGAAGATAGATGACCCGCCTTAAACTTCTCTTGTAGTTGGTTCTTATGGGTGAGCCGTACTTCCTAATGACTTAACAATGTCCAGTTTTTAATTATTCAAAAAACCAAGTTCATAATTTAATGTCTAGTTAATTTTTCTTCAAAATCAAGTTTTACACAAAACAAATAGCAGGTCACATGAAACAATATTTAGGCGTGTAAAATTATTAGAAATTTTTATAATCATCTTGCTCTATAGTTTAGTCAGTTTTTTAAGTCATATTAAGCGTATACCAAGTCACATGGAAACATATAGGCACATAAGCAGACTAAGAAAGAAGATGACATAAAAACAAGTAAACATGTAATTTATCCGAGTTCTCTTACGAGTCTTCCTCAATTGGAGAACCATAAGATCCTCACTAGGTTTTCATCTCAGTACCTAGATCGCCACATACATCACATAAAGTGGTTGCGTGGGTCTTATAGCCGAAAAAATGAAACAAAATAAAACTAAATAATAAAAAGACCTACCTTCTATATTTAAAAGATTTTATTGCCTTATTTAAAAACAATATCTTTTAACTAAATAGTGTGATTAACTTTCCTTTTAGAAACATAATTAAAAATGAATGAAATCTAAATTAACTAGTTAGTATTACTTTTCTTTTTAACCTATATTAACTTTTAATATTTTATCAAGATTTAGATCTACATATTTATTATTTATGGTAAGGATTTGCATATCTTTGTCATAATTTTCAAGAAAACAATAAATAAAGTAATTAAACGAAGCGGATCTAGCATGTGAATTAATTCTAGGCGTGTAAACTAGGCATGTAAATTAATTCTAGGCGTGTAACCCATAATACCAAAACGAGTTGACTCGTGATGCCACTGTTGGGATTTATTAACAAGTTAAACCATTAACTACGAGTACGCAGCGGATGAATCTAGTTTAGTATTAAATATTAACACATATAGAAGTAGGAAGTTTACTTAACCTATTGATTCTTGATTCTTGAAACGTAGTTGTTAAATTACCATCTTTACGCTCACACAACACGTCAACCAAGTATGTCTAGATGCTAGTCTAGATCTCCACGAACGGAATACCACCTTGTGCCTTGAACAAGAACCGAAAACCAAGAAACCCTAATTAGGGTTTAACCAAAATTCGGTTGGCGTAGAAAACCAAAACCGAAAACCCTAGATCGTGTTTAATGCTACGTCAAGCTAGGAGAGCAATAACCAAACACCTTGTGTAGATCTTGTACCGTCAAGCAAGGAGACCAAGAGTGAACCAAAACCCGTAAGGGTGTTGATCGAATTTCGGTAGAAGGGAGGAGAGGAAACCGAAAACCCTTTGGGGTTTTTGGTCGTCCGAATTTAGGAGAGAGAAGGGGCAAGAGAGTTTTGAGATTTTGGTGAATTATGAATGAGTACACAATGAGGTTTAGGGTGGTGTTTATATAGGCTCCCAGCCCTAAAGCTTTGTGAACAAGATTGGAATCTATTACACAATTAACCAAACCTCCTTTTCCCTTTATCTCTAAAATTGGCACAAAATCACCCTTCTAGAACGTATAGGGGACGGGCATATTATGGTCTCCCTTAGGGTTCGGGTTTTGTCTAATTTAATTCCTTGGTTTCTAATTTAAATGTTCGTTAAGTTAGTTATTACAAGTAACGGTAACTAACGACTATTTAAATATATGTCGTGAAGTATTGAACGTACTCTTCGTGTCTTAATTGTAGAATGATGAAAACCCCGTAGGTATAACTTTATTATCAACCACTATTTATAATAGTGAAACCCTAATACCCTAAACCCACAAACCGGGCTTGGGCCTATTACATAAATAACTTTGACTAACAACTTTGACTAACATTAATTACTTGACTAAACACTAACATTATATCCTCTTATCTCCCCCGCAGTCCGAGCGGCGAAATCGCGAAAGCTCGGACTGAAGAAGAAAATTAAGAAATAAAATTTATTCATGCAGACTCAAGGTATATCTATCTGTCGAAGATGACAGACTCAACCTGTATCTATCTGCTTAACATGGCAGACTCAAGGTATATCTATCTGTCAAAGATGGCAGACTCAACCTCTATCTATTGTTAACACGGGCAGACTAAAGTATTTTAGTGTCAAAAGATGGCAGATCAACCTGTATTATCTGCTTAACGCAGCTCAAGATATTCTATCTGTCAAGATGCAGACTCAACACCTCTATCTATCTGATGAACACGGAGACCTCAAGGTATATCTATCTGTCGACAGATGGCGACTCACCTGTATCTTTCTGCCGAAAAACCAAAAAGTGTCTCGGGACTTATACTTAGATTCGTCAATAGTCAGTCTCGGGGACTGATTACCTAGAATTCAGGACAAAAGTCGTCTCGGGACTTATACCCTAGATTCGACACCAACAAAAGTCGTCTCGGGAATTAATACCCTGGATTCGACATAAAAATAAATTAAATAACTATATTTAAAAAAAATCAAAACAAACAACTATTTGATGAGCCGATCAAACATAACTTCATGTCACCATAACAATTCCAAAACAAGTGCCACGTCATTGGGGTTGCTAATTAATATCACTGTCTTCAAAGTCATCTGCAAAGTTGTTGAACAAGCCGTCATCAGCAATGATCCAAAGAAGCTATGATCAACGAAGGGTTTTAGGTTTTTTTTTTATATAGAGATCGGTGATATACCGAGATGTGTGTTTGATTGAGGTGGGGTTAGGGTTTGACGGGGTGGCTTAGGGAGGCGGCTTAACTTAGCCACCTCGGTCTGGAGGAATCAGACCTGCTCGTTACCATGTAGAATGATGGAAAACCCGTAGCTATAACTTTATTTTCAACACTATTTATAATAGTGAAACCTGATACCCTTAACCCAACAAAACGGGCTTAGGCCTAATACATTAATAACCTTTGGACTAACAAACTTTGACTAACATTAATTATCTTTGACTAAACACTAACATATATCCTCTAATATTAATGTGTGTGCCCCTATAGGCTCCGTATTCCAAATCGGATAACATGCGGAACCAATACCAAATTCAAACACGCCGAAGCAAATGTTTATTCCAGTTGATTTAGTTTCAACATCAGATGGAGAGGCAGAAAACATTAAGCGCCATATAGACGGGATCTTAGCAAGGTAATTGTCATTTAATAGATACATTTTTTCAGTTTAGTTTCATCATAGTTACTGTATTTGTTTAGTACCTGATTTAAAGTCTACATTATAACTAGTTGAGTAAGATGGCCGTTATAATATTCTTTTAGGTTGTTTATTCATCTAGTCTAAACTCTCTTATATATTGTTGTGATAGCTAGATAAAGACTGTCCACTCTGGACTCGCTATTTGCTCAGATACACTGCTATAGAGGTTTACTTTAACGATTCAGCTGCCCCGGTATTTCTAAATTTTACATCAAATAAAGAAGCCAAAGATGTTGGAAGCTTAATAGTAGCCACTAGAAATGAATTGGTTTTCCCAAAGGGGTATAGAGACAAGGCTGGTGTTATTTCATTTGTTGATAGACGTGTTTCAATAGAGCTTGCTAAAACTGCCAAAGAGAGTTGGAGAAGAAGAGACATTACAAACTTTGAATATCTCATGATTCTCAATGCGCTTGCTGGCCGATCATATAATGACTTAACTCAGTACCCTGTATTTCCTTGGGTACTGGCAGATTACACATCTGATGTTCTTGATTTCAACAAATCATCTATTTCGCGACTTTCGAAGCGTTGGTGCACTGGATCAAAAACAGTTTGAGGTTATTTAGTTGAACCTTTCTATGTGAATGTCGGATTTGAAATTCTTTTAATCAACAAGGGAACTATTTTTTCTATTGATGCAGGTTTTTGAAGTGATTTTGCAGGATCTAAATCAGTTTTTTATTAATAGAATAGATTAATTAACATGGATGCTCTTTTGCAGTTTCTATTATGGATCTCATTACTCAAGCATGGGTATTGTGTTATATTATCTCCTTAGGTTAGAGCCATTTACCTGCATCACACACTACAGGTACGTTGTAAAGTTAGTTTTTTTTGTGTTAATAAGTTTCTACATTCACAACTTTTTCTGCATCAAATCCTAGAAATTAGATCCAGGTAATTAATTGTTTCTTAGGTGCTATTCTTTTATAGGGTGGTAAATTTTATCATTCCGACCGCCTTTTTCAAAGCATGGAGAGCACATATCGAACTGCCTTTCAAATAAAGGAGCTAGTTCCTCAATTCTTTTACATGCCAGCCTACCATCTTGGAGTGAAACAAGATGGTGAACCTTTGAATGATGTTGGCTTCCCTCCTTGGGCCAAGGTACATATATATCTCAAGAATGCACCTTAATTTTTAGAACTTGCCTTAGCAAAAAGCATTAGGTACTTGACTTCATGCATAAAACCAGTAATTAATTTAATGCTTATCCTAACAACTCAATGCTTCTTTGCCTTTATGATCATATGAACAAATGAGGAGGATCAACATAACAATTATCCTATCTTGTTAGTTATTAATGTATTGACAATTATCTTGCTGGTTGATAGAGATTTTTTTGGATATGTGGTTGTTTAACAGACTCGTGACTCGATTGAGAGTCAAATCTCGAGTCACCAAGTCAGTCAAGTGTGGTTTCAAGTCATCTCGCAAGTTGCCACTTTTCAGCCCAAAGAGTTGTCTGATTTGACTCGTGACGCGTACGTATCTAACAACTTTGATTGACATGCCTAATTAGTATGCCAAAATGACACGTGGAAAAATCAATGGTTGTGATGAGGAGCGACAAGAAGAGCATGTCATGTATAATTTTTTGATTTAATTAGGCTGAAAATAAGGCCTGCCAATCACTTCTTTTACATAATATGCTCTATATGAGTAAATCTAACTTTTTATGAAATGATGACTGGTTTTATTTTTATCCACAATCCTGCTGTGTTTGCAGTTTGAGTGTACATTATCTCTACGCAGATCGGAATGACTAAAACTAGTCTAATAACCATTTCTTTTCTAGTCCTATTGGCGGTAATATAGTTCTCAGTTTTATTTATTATTTTGGCCTAGGGCTCTCCTGATAGAGAAGCCTTAGAAAGTGGAAAACCTGTGGATTGATTTGGTTTTCGGTTACAAGCAGCGTGGAAAACCAGCAGTGGAGGTTACAACACTAACTTTTAACTTTACTTGAGCAAAAAGTTAGGTTCAGATTTCATTTTAGTGACCTTTTGGAAACGTTTTCTTTCCAGGCAGCAAATATCTTCTATTACGTAACTTATGAAGGAGATGTTGATCTGGAGACAATGGAAGATGAATTGCAAAGGTCGGCCATTGAAGACCAGATTGCTAACTTTGGCCAGACACCAATTCAGTTATTCCGGAAGAAGCATCCTAGGCGCGGTCAAAATGGGCAGATTCTGTAACATGTCAAAGTAGGTTCAGGTCAAAATGAGTAATTTTTGGACCACTTTATGTTATTAGTAACAATTTAGTGTACCAAATATGATGAAATAATTTGTAATTTTATTTCTTCTTCAATTAAGTAATTTTTGAGGTTTCATACGTTTAAGAGGGTACACATGTTTCGAATAATCTAACTTACCCCTTTCCTACTTAGCTGATTTTACTTATTTGACCCGTCAGATATAAAATATAACTTGAATGAGACCATTATTGAAAATTCCACCTGTAAAAATCAGATATGTATCAGCGAATCTTATAATGTTTCAATTTATATTTCATATGGTGGCACGATCCCTACTTTGCTAATGTGCGGGGATGTGCTTTCTGCTCGCAGAATTGGTAGTCCTTTGGCTGAAAATATTGAACTTGGAGCACAATGCTTTACCAAAATGCAGACACCATTTGAAAAATAGTTTTCAGCTCATATCCCTGAATGATGGAAGATTAGTGCAGAGTGTCCCACATCATAAAGATGTATCCTTGACTGATTTTTGGATTGGCAGAAAATGTACATCTTTCTGAGACCAGACATCCTTAAGGGGGGGACTTTTACATTTGCGTTTTCGTGTAAATCTAACATGTAGTTTTACACATAATTTAGGGTATGTTTAAATACTACGTAATTCAAATGTGGTGGTTATTTGGTCTTAAGGACCAGGCCTAAATAGCCATTATGACTGATTCATGGGTTAACCCCATTCAGAAAAAACAATTACGACCAATTGGGTATGTCAGGCTTAAATAAGCCTTATACAGGATTGTTTGGACCAATCTCGAGCCCAGGCCCATTTATGCACCTAGCTGTTTGAGTATTTGTGCAGCAATTGATGCTTTCCTTTTCTATTCATTTTAGAAAATGTATTCACTTGCTACTGGTAGTAATGATACCACAGTAATGATTTGGTAGGTTTTGCGTACAAAAACCCCATAAAAAAGAGCACGTCACCGACCAACAGAGGTTCACCGTAAAGACTGTGTTACCACATATTATGCGGACATAATCACTTGTTTATACGCGAGTGTAGAGCTTGATTTATATAAGGTCTCTGCAACAGTGTCAATAGTGGTTGCGTCTCGACATGGAAAGATTGTCATATATGCTGATGATGATCTCTGTTTACACCTCTATTCTATAAACGGGAAACATCTTATTTCTTGTGAATCGAGTGCGTGTTTAAACTGTTTTGAGTTGAGTAGTTGTGGTGAGTTCTTGGTTTGTGCTGGAGATCAAGGACAGATTGTTGTAAGGTCTATGAAGTCGTTAGAGATTATAGGAAGGTATAGTGGTGCTGGGAAGATTATAACTTTGCTAACCGTGACTCAAGAGGAATGTGTGTTGGCTGAGACAAACCCGAAGCATGAAATCAAAAGCGACTGGGACGTGATGATATATGCTTGCTGGTTGATAGTGATTACGACAACTTCATTCAGTGGCATTGTGCTGTTTCCTGTCCAAATTTTTATCAGGGTTCTCATAACTGGTGGGGTCGAGCGGGTTGGGTTTACGGGCCAAAATAGGTCAAGAAATGTGTCAGCTTTAATATATTGGTCACGTTGGTTTGATAGATGTGAAGCTTGTCAAAGTGCTAAAAAATGATGTTCTGTATTTTTCATTGCAGGATATCATGCCAGAGGTTCATAGGACATACCAAACATGTTCAACCAACACACGCTTGCTGTATTCAGCATTGTATTTGTCCCCTTTGATACTCGGAAGGACGGTGAAATGTGGCCTAACGATGATTGAAATCGATACATTCTAACACACAAATACATGTACACTTTATGTACTCTTTAGTGGGATTGTGGACTTTGTATTACTACCAATCATAAATGTAACCATAGATATATTAAATCCCCTTGTCAACTCTCAACATTACATTGAACATATGGGATCAACTAATCCCTCCTAGTAATATCATGAGCCTGCTTTTCAAAGAAATCTTGAAGTGACTCTAGATTTTTAGTGAGTCTGCAACTGCAAATACATGAAGAAGACAGAAAACTTAAGTTTTCAAACCCACTATGTTAGAGAGAGAAAGAAATATATAAATCCCCTTGTCGACTCTAACAATTTACATTTGTACATATGAGATCAATAACCTCTCTAGTACTATTATGATGCCTACTTTTACAAAGAAATTCTTCAAGTTGGGACTTAGATTTTTAGTGAGTCTGCAACTGCATAAACATGAAGGAAGACAATAACATATGTTTCAAATCCACTAATTTTCGAGAGAGAGAGAAAAAAAAAAAGAGAGTAGTAATTGTATACTTTCTTCAAAAACTCTGGTGTAGTTCACAGTCTTCAGTTTGCGAATCAGGGTTGTGGATATGAACATTGACAAACACCCAAAGATAGCTCTCTATAACATTTGGTTCCACATTGAAAATCGTTACAAGGTAATCGGTAATCTCACTCGTTATATACACTCCCTCCTCCATCGTCGGGATATTATTCACAAAACTCACCTAATTAATTTCATATAGCATATATGTGAATATTTAAACTCTATAAACTCGATACAAAATTTTATACCTCGTCAAAATGCTCAAAAGCGAGATCAGCTGTAGCAACACAAATCTCCCATCTATCATTGAGTTTTTCATAAATCCTATATGAAATGAGAGATGATTAGCAACAAAATTAGCAATTAAGTATTCAGCATAAATATTAAAAAAGAAAAAAAGAAAAGAAGAAAAAAGGAACCTAACCTGGTAGGATAAGTACCAGATGCTTGGAGGATAAAGCTCAAAAAATAGTCTTTTCCAAGCGTTCTAGGTAGAAAGCGTGTTCCAGTAGTCGAACTTCACAGAGGAGCAATCTGCGAAGTCGACACCCGTTCTTCATCAAAGGGCTATATCATGTTTCAAGACATTCCATGCCAAACGGTGCTAAATGAGTTAATGAAACCAAGCACCATATACTTCACTAATACGGACCTTTTCAATTCCTCCCAATGCTCTTGAACACCTAAACAACAATGAGATGGAAACTAATTTAATTGAAACACCCCCTAATCAAAAAAATTAGTAGTGAGAAAATTATCCAATAACCCTAACACAACAAAAATATCAATCTAAACTAAGTATAATTATATACCTCTTCACCAGGTACCTCATTGCCATCGCCGTTCATAACCGAAACGAAACCAAAGCCTAGAGCCTCACCGATTATACTAAAATTTATGTCATCAAGACCTCCACCATGAGTCCAAACAGCAATTTTATTATCCGCAACATTTATGTTAACTAAGATATCTTTTACACCTTTTCTATCAGCTGCGCTTAGAAGTATTTCGTCGAACAGTTGGAAAAGAAGTGGTACGAAGGTGATTGTTTTTTTAATCATTTGGTTGTCTTTCCAGATCCATAGGGTTTGTTCCTTTCTGATCCGGGTTTGTTTGGTTCCTTCGGTGATTGTTTTTTCTATCATTTGGTCGTCCATTTGGTTGTTACGTCGGGGTGGAGAAAGAAAGATGTGTTGAAAACCCTAAATAAAGCCGCCTATATATATTACTCTATCATACAACTTCTTTTCTTTCTTTCTTTCTTTTCTTTTTTCTTTTTTTATTAAAAGAGAAAATTATCGTTTAGGGACAAGATCTTTTTCTTGTTCCTCATTATGGTCACGTTTTAAAAATCTTTTCAATATGGTCACGCTCAACTGCTCAACTCCGCAGTTTGCAAGTACAATTCACTTTAGCTTAGATGCACCTGATGTGGCCCACAACCCTCAACCACTACTTTGTCTTATCTCCCACCAAAATGCTCAACCGACGGCTGCTCAACCCACAAGTGCTCAACTTAACAGCTGCGTACCCTTGTACCTTTTTTGCTTTATTGCATGGGGAAAGAACAAAAATCAACCACTAAGATTTTCTAGGTATACGTGATTTTTCAAAAAACACACATCTTTAAAAAAAACACACACACAACACAACATGCACAGTTAAACATTAATCAAAATTATCGATTCAAATGGGTAAAACAACAAATCCGTTGCTAACACACTTAGTTTGATCAATCCATCCACTACAACAAAATGTGGGTTTGGGGTCGGCCAAAAATTAGGGTCGACAATGTCGATCCTAATATTGGCAGGGGACCCACTTTTTTCAACCAAATGTGGCTAGTCAACAAATTAGTTTTGGGTCGACATTTAGGGTCGATAATGTCGACCCTAAGTTTAAAAAATTATTTTATCCCTTTTCTAATAATTTTAATTCATTTATATATTTTAAATTCATTTTTTTATATTAGAAAAGGGGATAAAATATTTTTTTAAACTTTAGGGTCGACATTATCGACCCTACCCCTATGTTCGACCAAAAAATATTAATTTGTTGGACTAGCCACATTTGGTTGAAAAAAAGTGGGTCCACCTGCCATATTAGGGTCGACATTGTCGACCCTAATTTTTGGCCGACCCCAAACCCACATTTTGTTGTGGGATGGATTTGATCAAACTAAGTGTGTGGTAGCAACGGATTTGTTGTTTTACCCATTTGAATCGATAATTTTGATTAATGTTTAACTGTGCATGTTGTGTTGTGTGTGTTTTTTTTAAAGATGTGTGTGTTGATCAAATGTGTGTGTTTTTTGAAAAATCACGTATACCTAGAAAATCTTAGTGGTAGATTTTTGTTCTTTCCCCATGCAATAAAGCAAAAAAGGTACAAGGGTACGGAGCTGTTAAGCTGAGCACTTGTGGGTTGAGCAGCCGTCGGTTGAGCATTTTGGTAGGAGATAAGACAAAGTAGTGGTTGAGGGTTGTGGGCCACATCAGGTGCATCTAAGCTAAAGTGAATTGTACTTGCAAACTGCGGAGTTGAGCAGTTGAGCGTGACCATATTAAAAAGATTTTTAAAACGTGACCATAATAAGAAACAAGAAAAAAATCTTTTCCCTAAACAATAATTTTTTCTTTTAATAAAAAAAGAAAAAAGAAAAGAAAGAAAGAAAGAAAAGAAGTTGTATGATGGAGTAATATATATAGGCGGCTTTATTTAGGGTTTTCAAACACATCGTTCTTATCCAACCCGACGTAACAACAAAATGGACGACCAAAATGGATAGAAAAGAAATCACCGAAGGGAACCAAAACAAAACCCGGATCAGAAAGGAAGAAACCCTATGGATCTGGAAAGACAACCAAATGATTAAAAAAACAATCACCTTCGTACCACTTCTTTTCCAACTGTTCGACGAAATACTTGTAAGCGCAGCTGATATAAAAGGTGTAAAAGATATCTTAGTTAACATAAATGTTGCGGATAATAAAATTGGTGTTTGGACTCATGGTGGAGGTCTTGATGACATAAATTTTAGTATAATCGGTGAGGCTCTAGGCTTTGGTTTCGTTTCGGTTATGAACGGCGATGGCAATGAGGTTACCTGGTTGAAGATGGTTATAATTATACTTAGTTTAGATTGATATATTTGTTGTGTTAGGGTTATTGGATAATTTTCTCACTACTAATTTTTTGATTAGGCGGTGTTTCAATTAAATTAGTTTCCATCTCATTGTTGTTTAGGTGTTCAAGAGCATTGGGAGGAATTTGAAAAGGGTCCGTATTAGTGAAAATTGGTGCTTGGTTTCATTTATACCTCATTTAGCACATTTTGGCATGGAATGTCTTGAACATGATATAGCCGCCTGTGATGTAGAGACGGGTGGTCGGGAAAAATTTTAGAGATGCTCCTCAGGTGTGAAGGTTCGACTAGCTGGAACACGCTTTCTACCTAGAACGTTTGAAGACTATGTTGACCTTTATCTCCAAGCATCTGGTACTTATCCTACCAGGTTAGGTTCCTTTTTTTTCTTTCTTTTTTTTATTAAATATTTATGCTGAATACTTAATTGCTAATTTTGTTGCTAATCATCTCTCATTTCATATAGGATTTATGAAAAACTCAATGATAGATGGGAGATTTGTGTTGCTACAGCTGATCTCGCTTTTGAGCATTTTGACGAGGTATAAAATTTTGTATCGAGTTTATGAGTTAAATATTCACTAATATATGCTTATGAATTAATTAGGTGAGTTTTGTGAATAATATCCCGACGATGGAGGAGGGAGTGTATATAACGAGTGAGATTACCGATTACCTTGTAACGATTTTCAATGTGGAACCAAATGTTATAGAGAGCTATCTTTGGGTGTTTGTCAATGTTCATATCCACAACCCTGATTCGCAAACTGAAGACTGTGAACTCACACCAGAGTTTTTGAAGAAGAGTATACATTACTACTCTCTTTTTTTTTTCTCTCTCTCTCGAAAATTAGTGGGTTTGAGAACTTATGTTATTGTCTTCTTCATGTTTTTGCAGTTGCAGACTCACTTAAAAATCTAGAGTCACTTGAAGATTTCTTTGAAAAGTAGGCTCATAATATTACTAGGAGAGGTTAGTTGATCTCATATGTACCAAGGTAATGGTTGAGAGTCAGACAGGGCATTTATAATTTTTATTTTATCTCTCTTACATAGTGGGTTTGAAAATTATGGTTTTGTCTTCTTACATGTTTTTGCAGTTGCACGATCACTTAAAAAAATTCTAGAGTCACTTCAGATTTCTTTTAGAAAAGCAGGCTCATGGATTTACTAGGGGGATTAGTTTGATCCATTTGTTCAATGTAATGTTGAGAGTTGACAAGGGGATTTAATATATCTATGGTTACATTTATGATTGGTAGTAATACATGTCCACAATCTAACTTTAAGAGTACATAATGTACATGTATTTGTGTGTTAGAATGTATCGATTTCAATCATCGTTAGGGCCCACATTTCAGTCCTTCCGAGTATCAGAGGGGACAAATACATTGCTGAATACAGCTAGCGTCTTTGTGTTGGTTTGAAACATGTTAGGTATGGTTCCCTATGAACCTCTGGCAGGATATCCTGCAATGAAAATACACACTCAGTTTTTAGCACCTATGACATGCGTCACATGTATCAAACCATTCCTGACCTATATATTAACGCTGACACATTTCATTGACCTATTTTGACGTAAACCCAACCCGACCCCACCAGTTATAAAACCGATAAAATTTTTGACAGGAAAACTGCTACAATGCCACTGAATAAAGCTGTCAATGTCATATCAACCTGCAAGCTATTATCTACATCAGTCGCTTTTGATGATTTCATTTGCTTCGGGTTTGTCTCAGCCAACACAATTCCTCTTAGGTCACGGTTAGCAAAGTTATAATCTTCCCAGCACCACTATACCTTCCTATAATCTCTAACGACTTCATAGACCTTACAACAATCTGTCCTTGATCTCCAGCACAAACCAAGAACTCACCACAGCTACTCAACTTAAAACAGTTTAAACGCCCACTTGATTCACACTAGTAATATAAGATGTTTCCCGTTTATAGAATAGGGTGTAAACAGTGATCATCATCTGCCTAGATGACAATCTTTCCCATGTCGAGACGCAACCCCTACTATTGACACTTTGCAGAGTACTTATATTAAATCAAGCTCTACACTCGGTATAAAACAAGTGATTATGTCCGCATTTATATGTGGTAACACAGTCTTTACGGTGAACCTCTGTTGGTCGGTGACGTGCTCTTTTTTATGGGGTTTTTGTACGCAAAACCTACCAAATCATTACTGTGGTATCATTACTACCAGTAGCAAGTGAATACATTTTCTAAAATGAATAGAAAAGGAAAGCATAATTGATGCACAAATTTACACAAACCGCTAGGTGCCAATATTTGGGCCTGGGCTCGAGATTGGTCCAAACAATCCTGTATAAGGCTTATTTAAGCCTGACATACCCAATTGGTCGTAATTGTTTTTTCTGAATGGGGTTAACCCATGAATCAGTCATAATGGCTATTTAGGCCTGGTCCTTAAGACCAAATAACCACACATTTGTAATTACGTGTATTTAAACATACCCAAATTTCTGTGTAAAACTACATGTTAGATTTAAACGAAACGCAATGTAAAAGTCCCCCCCTTTAATGATGTATGTTCTCAGATAAGATGTACATATTTGCCAATCCTAAAATTCAGTCAAGGGAGATACTCTAATACATCTTTATGCGTGGGACACTCTGCACTAATTTCCATCATTTCAGGGATATTGAGCTGAAAAACTATTTTCCAAATGGTGTCTGAATTTTTGGTAAAGCATCTGTGCTTCAGTTCACGTTTCAGCCAAAGGACTACCAATTCTGCGAGCAGGAAAGCACATCCGCACCATTAGCAAAGGTATGGGATAGTGCCACAATATGAATATTATGGAAAACATATAGTGATTTGCAGGATACATACAGATTTACAGGTGGAATTTTCAATAATGGTCTCACTCAGGTTATATTTTATATCTGACGGGTCAAATAATTAAAATCAGCTAAGTAGGAAATGGGTAAGTTAGATTATTCGAAACATGTGTACCCTCTCAAATGTATGAAACCTCCAAAATTATTAAATAGATGAAGAAATAAAATTAAAATTATTTCATCCTATTTGGTACACTAAAATGTTATCTATAACAAAAGTGGTCGTGGAGGTCCAAAAAAGTAATAATTTTGACCTGTGCACCATCCAAAAAAACCTACTTTGACATGTTACAGGAATTGCCCATTTTGACCGCGCCTAGGATGCTTCTTCGGAATAACTGAATTTGGGGTCTGGCAAAAGTTAGCAAATCTGGTCTTCAATGTTTCTATAGCGACCTTTGCAACTTATCTTCTTTGTATCCAGATCAAACATCTCCCTTAATAAGTTACGTAATAGAAGATATTTGCTGCCTGGAAAGAAAACGTTTCCAAAAGGCCATTAAAATGAAATCTGAACCTAACTTTTTGCTCAAGTAAAGTTAAAAGTTAGTGTTGTACCCTCCACGGTGGTTTTTCCCCGCTGCTTGTATCGAAACCAGATCAATCCACAAGGTTTTTTCCACTTTCTAGCGTCTCTATCAGGAAAGAGCCCTAGGCCTAAATAAAATCTAAAATGGAACTATCTATAACCGCCAATAGGACTGGAAAAGAAAATGGTTATTAGACTAATTTTAGTCATTCCAATCTGCGTAGAGATAATGTACACTCAAACTGCAAACGCAGCAGGATTGTGGATAAAAATAAAACCAGTCATCATTTCATAAAAAGTTAGATTTACTCATAGAGCATATTATCCAAAAGAAGTGATTGGCAGGCCTTATTTTCAGCCTAATTAAATCAAAAAAATTTTACATGACAGCTCTTCTTGTCGCTTTCATACAACCATTGATTTTTCCAGTTCATTTTGGCATACTAATTAGGATGTCAATCAAAGTTGTTAGGATACGTAGCGTCAGAGTCAAATCAGACAATCTTTGGGCTGAAAAGTGGAACTTGCGAGATGACTTGAAACCACACTTAACTGACTTGGTGACTCGTGATTCATGTGTGACTCTCAATCGAGTCACGAGTCTGTTAAACAACCACATATCCAAAGAAAATCTCTATCAACCAGCAAGATAATTGTCAATACATTAATAACTAACAAGATAGGTAATTGATTTTTTTTATGTTGATCCTCCTCATTTTTCATTATGATCATAAGGCAATAAGCATTGAGTTGTTAGTGATAAGCATTAAATTAATTACTGGTTTTTTGCATGAGTCAATTACCTAATGTTTTTGTCAGCAAGTTCAAAAAAATTAAGTGCATCTCGAGTATATATGTACCTTGGCCAGGAGGAGCCAACATCATTCAATGGTTCACATCTTGTGTCAACTCCAA
The DNA here is from genome assembly GCA_026074375.1 of Tanacetum coccineum. Classification (NCBI taxonomy): domain Eukaryota; kingdom Viridiplantae; phylum Streptophyta; class Magnoliopsida; order Asterales; family Asteraceae; genus Tanacetum; species Tanacetum coccineum. The sequence goes on from BQNB010094712.1 coordinate 19,100, forward strand.
CGATGTAGGGCAGGCATGTAAAAGATATTGAGGAAACTAGCTCCTTTATTTGAAAAGGCAGTTCGATATGTGCTCTCCATGCTTTGAAAAAGGCGGTCGGGAATGATTAAAATTTACAACCCTATAAAAGAATAGCACCCTAAGAACAATTATTATCCTGGAATTAAATTCTAGGGATTTGGATGCAGAAAAGTGTGAATGTAGAAACTTATTAACACAAAAAAACAAGCTTTACAACGTACCTGTAGTGTGTGATGCAGGTAAATGGCTCTAACCTAAGGAGATAATATAACACAATACCCATGCTTGAGTAATGAGATCCATAATAGAAAAATAACAAAAGAGCATCCATGTTAATTAATCTATTCTATTAATAAAAAACTGATTTAGATCCTGCAAACATCACTTCAAAAACCTGCATCGATAGAAAAAATATTTCCGTTAGCAAATTTAAGTTGTTGATTAAAAGAATTTCAAATCTAACACTCACATAGAAAGGTTCAAATTAAATTAACCTCAAACTGTTTTTGATGCAGTGCACAAACAGGCTTTGAAAGATCGCGAAAGTAGATGATTTGTTGAAATCAAGAACATCAGATGTGTAATCTCAGTACCCAAGGAAATACGGGTACTGTGTTAAGTATTATATGATCGGCCTGCACAGCTTATTGAGAACATGAGATTATTCAAAGTTTTAATGTCTCTTCTTCTCCAACTCTCTTTGGCAGTTTCAGCAAGCTCCATTGAAACACGTCTATCAACAAATGAAATAACACCAGCCTTGTCTCTATACCCCTTTGGGAAAACCAATTCATTTCTAGTGGCTACTATCAAGCTTCCAACATCTTTGGCTTCTTTATTTGATGCAAAATTTAGTAAAACCGGGGGCAGATGAAATCGTTAAAGTAACACCTTATAGCAGTTGTATCTGAGGCCAAAATAGCGAGTCCAGAGTGGACTAGTCTTTATCTAGTTACACAACAATATATAAGAAGAAGTTTGACTTCGATGAATAAACAACCTAAAAGATTTTATAAGGCCCATTTACTCAACTAGTTTATATGTTAGACTTTAAATCAGGTACTAAACTAATACAATAACTATGATGAACTAAAACAGAAAAAAAATCTATTATATTAAATGACATACCCTGCTAAGATCCCGTCTTATGGCGCTTAATGTTTTCTGCCTCTCCATCTGATGTTGAAACTAAATCAACTGGCCATTTGATAAACTTTTGCTTCTGCGTGTTGGAATATGGTAGTTGGTTCCGCATGTTATACGATTGGAAATACGTGAGCCTATTGGGGCACACACATTAATATTAGAGGATATATGTTAGTGTTAGTCAAAGTAATTAATGTTAGTCAAAGTTGTTAGTCAAAGTTATTTATGTAATAGGCCCAAGCCAGGTTTGTGGGTTTAGGGTATTAGGGTTTTACTATTATAAATAGTGGTTGATAATAAATAATAAGGGGGGTTTTATTATCTACGGGGTTTCATCATCTTTTTTTTTTTCATTTTTTTAATGGGTATCGGAGCAGGTCTGATCCTCAGACCGAGGTGGCTAAGTTGAGCCGCCTCCCTAAACCACCCCGTCAAACCATAACCCCACCTCAATCAAACACACATCTCGGTATATCACCGATCTCTATAAAAAAAACCTAAAACCCTTCGTGGATCATAGCTTCTTTGGATCATTGCTGATGACGGCTTATTCAACAACTTTGCAGATGACTTTGAAGACAGTGATATTAATTAGCAACCCCAATGACGTGGCACTTGTTTTGGAGTTGTTATGGTGACATGAAGTTATGTTTGATTGGCTCATCAAATAGTTGTTGTTTTGATTTTTTTTAATATAGTTATTTAATTTATTTATTTTTATGTTGAATCAAGGGTATTAATTCCTGAGACGACTTTTGTTGGTGTCGAATCTAGGGTATAAGTCCCGAGACGACTTTTGTCGAATCTAGGGTATCAAGTCCCGAGATGACTTTTGTCGAATCTAAGGTTTAAGTCCCGATACGACTTTTGGTTTTTGGCAGATAGATACAGGTTAAGTCTGCCATCTTTGACAAGATAGATATACCTTGAGTCTGCCGTGTTAAGCAGATAGATACAGGTTGAGTCTGCCATCTTTGACAGATAGATATACCTTGAGTCTGCCGTGTTAAGCAGATAGATACAGGTTGAGTCTGTCATCTTCGACAGATATTCCCGAGACGACTTTTGTTGGTGTCGAATCTAGGGTTCTTATTCCCGAGACGACTGTTTGGGATACTTTGGTTTATCCTTCGGATACTTTGGTTATCCGTAAACAAAAATTAGAATAGGGGATACTTTGGGTTATCCCGTTTTATTTTGGTTTATTGTTTTATTTTGCTTTCTTAATTTTCTTCTTCAGTCCGAGCTTTCGCGATTTCGCCGCTCGGACTGCGGGGGAGTATTAGAGGATATATGTTAGTGTTAGTCAAAGTAATTTATGTTAGTCAAAGTTGTTAGTCAAAGTAATTAATGTTAGTCAAAGTTGTTAGTCAAAGTTATTTATGTAATAGGCCCAAGCCCGGTTTGTGGGTTTAGGGTATTAGGGTTTTCACCATTATAAATAATGGTCATTAATAAAATTATACCTACGGGGTTTTCAATGTGAGTTCCTGGTCTAGTATTCTGAAAAGCTTTTCTAAATTTTATGATGAACCAATGAATGTGGCACTGCCTACTCCCATTGAGTTAGCACTCAAGACTATAGAAAGTCGTCTTGCTTTTGATAAAGCAGAAAAAGTAACCTTGTATCGGTTTTTGTATATGAGTAATTTGGATGGAAGTCATAAGGAATTAATGTAACCTTGAAGGGCTTTGTGATGTTTTCAAGTGTACCAGGGAGTCCATTATCATCGCTATGAGTGATAATTTGACGGACAATCAAACAAAGTGTTTTGCTTTTTTATTGAAATTAATGGCTCAAAATGATAAGAATCCTAAAAAGAAAATGTGGATGTATGCAAAGCTATTTGATGAAACTTTCATGTATCATCTTTAAACCAAAACGTCCAAAATTCTAATCTATATATTCGCCGAGACACTCAGATCAGCTGCGCCAAAAAAACACAAGGGGATTTTGCACATTTCTCAACTTGCAGGTCTTACTGAACGTGTTAAAGCATGCTGTGTTAGGAAAGCTTTGACAAAACTCAGTAGTCAAAGCCTTATTTGGACGCTAGTTTACAAGGATCAAGGATTAGTCGTATATGTGACAAGCTATCTGTGTTTAACTTATGAATTGAGTGTCTTGATGTAGGACTATATCCATATCTCTGTCATTTATCTTATGTTTCTCTTTAATTGTTACTGTACATGTTATCAACTCTTATTTGAAATTTTCTGTCCGTTTACGTTTGATGTTATGGTAGATTTCAGGCTTGCTGAAACTCAAGAGATCCACATTTGCTTTTTCGTTGAATTATGCTTCTATATATCTATTGGCTTTTAAGTTTATTTTAACAAACAATAGTAGATTTGGCACAATGGGTCGATTTGGTAAACAGCAGAACATGTTATTTATGTTGCTTGTTGGGTCAGATTGGGATTGGGACGTCAGTTTGACTTTGCGAGGTCAGCCTTGCGACTTTTTTCATAAAATTAGCAAACCTTGCGGATTTTGTATATATGTCGTAAAAATGAGCATTTTTTATTTTCACTAAATTTAACTCAAACTATAAACGCGCGCCCAAACACTTGTTCGCCCTAGCCAGACTCTTTCCACCAGTCAAAGACACGAATGGCTCGGTAAACCCGCGATAAAACTACCTCGTTACACAGACGAACAAATCACCTCACTAGGCAGGTCAGTTATCCCAATGCTATCCTCCGGTTTTATCATCTTAAATCACCAGTGACCAATTTTAGGAACTACGTATTTCATTCTAACGAAACGCTTGAAATGATCCAAGATAAGCCGTTTTATGAGTTTCACCATAACTAGTGTATGTGGACATTATGAAATGATTAGACCGAGTGGTGACGTGACACGAGAGGCAGTGTTGTACTTGTACATTGCTGCCTCATTGTTCCGTTTGTTGAATTATGTGAGGTCGTGGTTTAGTATTATAAATGGTTTTTCGAGGTTTTATGGTGAGACGGTTAATGTGAGGGTTCCTGTTCCTAGTGAGGATGCGGTTCAGCTTTTGAAGTATTGGTTGGATTTGGAGATTAGAGCGAAAGTGACATTGTTTCGGTTTTTATATATGAGAAATTCGGACAGAAGTTTTTTGAGTTTGAAGAGTTTTTATATACTACCATTGTCTTTCGTTTAGTGGTATGCATATTGTGAGTATTGTTATGCAGTTAAGCGAGGCGTTGAATTGTAGTATGGGGTTGATTGTGGATTTTATCGAAGCGAAAGAGGTGGAGAAGCAAGTGGAGTGCTTAGTTCATGTTTTCAGATTTAGGGACGGAAATGATGTGAATTATCGGAGGGGGATGTGGAGGTATGATAGGTTGTTTGACGAGACGTTTATGAGCTATTTACAACCTAAGTAATGTCCAAAGCTTGTTTATATATTGGCGGAGGCGCTTAGGTCTGAGGAACCAGTGAAACATAAGGGCATTTTGCAGATTGCTCAACTTGCGGGTAGTGTTAGTGAGGATAATAAGAGGAAATGCGTTATTGTGGCTCAGCGGCTTTTGGAAATGCTTAAGAGTCAGTAACCCTCAAGGTGTGACAAGCTACCTATGTTTAACATTCAAGTTAGCAGAGGGTCACGTTGATTAAACTAAGGTGTTGACGCTCATGATGGGAATGAAGTTTTTTATTTTGATACCTTTTACTATAAGTACTTTTTGGAAACTTTCGACCCGTTTGACCCTTTATTATCTAAGCCAGATAAAAAAATATCATCAGAATCGACCCATTCATATGTAAACCGGTCGAAATGACCACCTTGTAGACACGTGTATACACTCAAGTCGCATCTATAACTAGTTCCACTTGCAATTGTACTTATTCTGGAAAAACAACACCACGTCACCATAACACAATCAAAAAATGAAGATGGCGTCATCATAACAAACTAATTAACATCAGCGTCATCGAAATCATCTGCAAAGCTGTTAAAAACCCCATCATAAAACCGTGTATGCAAGCACATCCTTCAACATTTGTCATATATGCCCATGGAACTAGTTCTTCCTCAACCAAACTCATAAAATAACCCATTACGCAGTTCTTAGCGATATGATTTCATTTCTAGAACACAAGTCAGCCATATAAGTCCAAAACTCAATGGGGCTTTATCTATATGTAGTTGACCAAGTACATCGCATTTTGTCCTTCGAGCACTAACAGAAATCAAGTGATCATAACTATGTGATGCTCTAATCATATACATACCCTGCCACAAATTCCCTAAAACAGGAAAGCGACACTCTTGAACTCTGAAAACAGGTCTCAGTCATATGTCACGTATTTAGTATGTGAGTAGCAAGGTTATAAATGTCTAAAAAGAATCTGAACACAACTAGTCTGTGAGCTTATATTAAGAGAGATAGGACAACAACCACCTTGTATACAGGTGCATACTTCAATATCAACCTAGCTACAAATTAACGGGCAACGACGCTCCTGATAAGCATTTAAAATGCGGTACCTAAGCTGCTTTTTCAAATCCGAAGTCTAAAATGAGTCGGTGGAATTGGATGAGTTCCTATAAACAAGCCTCAAATCCAACATTCTCAAATTCATAAATTATAAATCATGCCACAAGGTGAATATGCGCGAGCCAGAAAACAAGTTTCTTCAAAGCTATAAGACACTCATCAGCATACCAATCAATTTGGGGGTCATACCAGCTCAAACCCGGTCATACCCGATCATACCTCAGTCATACCCGTTAAAACCCGTTCATACCCGGTCAAACCCGGCTAAACCCGGTCAACCTAGATCACACACGTCCATAGAACTGGTCTCCCTCAGCTAAACTCCTAAGACACGTAAAATGATGTAACCTTAGAATAATTTTTTAACATTTTTAAAAGTAGTTATTTTCCCGCTTTTTTCCAAAACTAAAAAACATGTTTAGAACAACTAAATCAATAATGTATTCGTTACTAGACCAATGTACCAACATAAACCACATATATCAAACACATGGGTTCATGTTAACTCGGGGTCTCGATCTTGACAACCTTTTTATCAGTCGTTTAATCGACCTTTGTTCAAACTTAAATCTCTTAAAATACGCAACTCGTCTTTTTTATCATAAACCAAACAAGAATATATTCATTTACAACACCATGATCAATGCTTTTTCGACTCATAGACGTGTTAACGAGTCGATTTTTATTTATAACGAGGCGAGGAATAATGGGTTAAAACCCGATTTTTATACTATTCCTTTTGTTTTAAAGGGTGTGATTGGGTTAAGGGACAGTGGGGTGTGTTTGGGTAAATGGGTTCATTGTGAAAGCATTGTTTTCGGGTTGGATTGTGATGTGAATGTAGGGTTATGGTTGGTTAAAATGTATGCGTCGTTTGGGTGCATTGAGGATGCACGGAAGGTGTTTGATGGGATGTGCGTGAGGGATGTGGCGGTTTGGAATGCGATGGTTTCTGGGTATTGTAAGGTTGGGGAATTTGAGAAAGCGCGTGAGTTGTTTGAGGTTATGGAGGAGAGGAATGTGGTTTCGTGGACGGCTTTGATTGCAGGGTATGCTCAAGGGAATAGGGCGTGTGAGGCTGTTGAGGTTTTTAGGAGGATGCGAGTTGATGGTGTGAAGCCTGATGAGGTTACTATGGTGGCTTTGTTATCGGCTTGTGCTCAGTTAGGTGCTTTAGAGCTCGGTGAATGGGTTCATGGGTATATAGATGAATATAATTTACGTAAAAGTATGTCTCTTAATAATGCACTTATTGACATGTATGCGAAATCAGGTAACATAAAGAAAGCTATGG
>BQNB010094713.1:1350-22721 GCA_026074375.1 Tanacetum coccineum
TTTAAAACACGTTAATTAACACTAATCACAACCCTTAAACATTCACGTGAATTATTTTTTTTAATAAAAACTTTCCCGGGCGACATGTCGCCCGGGAAAGATGAGCGGGAAAAATTGCCGCCAAGATTTTCGTTGATGTTTTGGTCAAATTTTATACCAACTTATCCCGGGCGACATGTCGCCCGGGAAAACTTCTTCGAACTTTGACTAAAAAGTCTATCAGAATTTGTGCCACGTCGGACAGACTTTTGTCGTTTAGTGGGTTTTCCCGGGCGACAAATGTCGCCCGGGAAAACTTCATCACCTGTTCTACTTTTTCTTGTAGTGACATCACACAATTTATCACTTTATTTCTCCTTTTAAATTCAATATGAGTTAATTGGCAGGTCTATTACGAAACTCATGATTTCGACCTTCAGATATTTTCTTATAAGAAAAACATGCATTCACTACAGGAAAAAATGGAACGAGCGACGAGGGTTTTGGCGAAGACACCGTTATCCTCACCAAAACCCGCTAAACGACAAATAATCAAAATTCTAGTCTTTGACCGTGGCCAGAATGCGTTGAAAATTTGACCAAAACAATTAGCGTCGTCAATCCTATGGTCGTTCTTCGGCTTTTCCCCGCCTCTCCAATAATGCTAATACGTTCCCTCTCATATTTCTTACTTTGAACAATTTGTGTATTTGCGTTAGGTACTTTTGTAAGTGACCGTATGATGTACAAGTTTTTATATTGGCCTGGATTTTTGTTTGGTGAGGGTATTGTACGTTCTGGGCCTATCGAATAGTATCAACATTCTGGTTAATCAATTGTTTTCTCATTGGTTTGAGTTATGTTGGACCTTTTATTGGCCGCTTTTTGCTTGATGAAGTTGTTTTACTTCAGATTTGTTGACGAAACTATGATTTAGTTTGTCTTTGTTGTGCCAGAATCATGGATATGGGCTTTGCGTTTTAGTCAGGGTGGTTTACCCTAATAATTTTGATTTTGTACCAAGCGTGCGATGGCTTGGGTATTGATTCGTTAGGATGGTTTACCCTGGAGCTTTTGTACCAGGCGCGGGATTGCTTAGGTTTTGATTCGGCAGGATGGTTTATCCTGAATTTGTAACGAAACTAATTGTTTTTTAGTGTATTGTTGTTACCAGGAGCATGATGGCCTGTATTTTTAGTGAGGGTGTAGAACCCGTAAGCTCTTAATGAAATCAGCGGTTAGTCAATTCATTGGGAGTGCTGTTATTCGTATGTTTAATGATCAGTTAAATATGAAGAACGTATAGCGATGGCGTTTGTAGCCTGAATGTTTTAAGGTGATTTAAGTTTGTCAGGCTTAAATAGCATTTGTAATCAAAACCCTGACAAGTACCAGTGTATTGTGGTGCACACTATAACCGATAACTACCGACTATCTATCTTCAGCAACCCGCTCGTGGTAGGCTATGCGTATGTAATACTTTGAAATAAGGGTTGCATCTTTGTAAACGGTAAGACATGAAGCCTCATTTAAAGGTTTAGTTAACCCGTAGGCACCTTTTTTCTAGAGCATGTTCATAAAGGTTATTTTATGTTGGTATGAATAGTCGATATGTATGTCACTTTGTTAGAATTGTCCTTTTATATTTGTAGAAATAATACAAATAAGCTTTCTTGTATGTTAGAAGCCTTCTTTGAAAAAAAGAGAAATTACATAAAAAGTAAAGTAGTTTGTGATCCACCTAAATGTAACATGCCCTAAGGCTGAATGCGTATATAGGGGAGCGTGGTCCCCTTTTGGTGGTGCTTTAGTAGGGTTTCTTTAACCTAAATGATTATGAGCGAACCTTCATGGCTGAGAGCTAGCTTGTTGTGGGAAATTTCTTCCCTTTCGAGTGAGGTGTTTTCATTATGCTAAAAAATGCGCGGGTGTTGGTGTTGTCAGATGTCGATTCATTGTAAGGAAGGATGTGTGACCTGGTAACCCAAACTGGAGTGTTTATCCAGGTTAGGGGTGCCCAGGGTGTGCCTGATGGGTCAGGGCTTGCTATTGTTCTAATAAGCTGGAATTTTTTTCTAATGTGGCTGCTCTGCTAGTTTCTCCAAAAGTGATTTCTTTTGTTGAGATGCTAAGGGTTGCTTCTAGGTAGTTGTATTCGCTTTTGATTGTGGTAAGCCCTGCTTTTATTGGGAATTCGATGACGGATTTGAAGGTTGATACTTCCATGCTTAGCCTCTGCATTGCTCTCCTTCCTAATAGTCGATCAAGGGTGTTGTTGGTGTTTTGGCAACTTGTTGAAACATTGTTCGTACATTATGTCGACTAAGATTCCTCCATCCATGTATATCCTACTCACTTTGTATGAGGCTATCATAGTTGTGATGACGACAGGGTCGGATGATAGAATCAAGGTGTCCCATGGGATGCTTCGCGATGGTGCTTGTTATGCTTCTTCTACGATGTTGCTTATGTTATCAGGCTGGGCTGATAGTATCATACAGATGTGACCCGCTGGTTCTTCAGGCGCGTTACTGTTTTCTTTGTTGCTTGAAGCAAGTGATCCAGCTTACCCTGATTGATCGCCTTCTCAATCTCCTTTTGGAGCTCTCTGCAAGAGTTTGTGTTATGCCCATGGTCGTTTTAAAACTTGCAAAACTGCCTCTCGTCCTTCTTGTTACCACCTGAAAGTAATCGTGGTCTGTTCCAGGTGTCTGAGATCTTCGATCATGAGGATGCCTGCTAGCATTTTTGACAATGTGTTGATGCGGCTGTTCCTTATGTCGATTCACTCGATGTTCCTCGTATCGCTTATGTCTCTTTCCCTTCTAGGGCGACCGAACTTTGGCGTTAATCGATTGTCTTGATGCTGCATGTTATGGTCATTGCGGTTCCTTTTTGGAGGTCTCCTCTCCACTCCTTCATTTGGTATTCAACCTCTTTCCTTTGATGAATTCATGTGCCAACTCTAAGCATTATTTCTAGGTTTTCGGTGGCATGAGGCTTAATTCTCTCAAAAATTGACCATTTACCATACCCGCTATAAAGGCGTTGATCAATTGCTAATCATTGAGGCCTGAGATCTTTATAGTTTCGGTGTTGAAACACTTGGTGAAGCTCGAAGGATTCACTGGTGCCTTGTCTTAAGAGTTGTAGGTCGATGAAGTTTCTTGTATAGTTCCGCATTAGTTAGAAGTTGGAGAGGATGTAGGATATTGGAAATCATAACACAATCGAATGACTAGTGGATTAACCAAGTTCTAGATAGAGAAAGTGAGAAAGAACTTTCTAGTGAGAGAAAATGAACTTGTATAAATGAAATGACTAACCCACCTCTTCCATGACATGGAAGAGGCTCTTATAGTAACAACTACAACTGGACTAAGGCCATGGTAAAGGGCTAACACGTTGGGTTTAATACCCGGCCCATTACCGAACATTATACATTAACTACTTAACTACGAGCAACAATAAACAAAAAAATACACGGGGTGACCGAGTCTTTTTCTAATATCTAACAATCTCCCCCTAAGAGAGGTCACCCCAGAAAACACTAATTTAAGCTCAGCAATCTTGATCTTGTGTTCAGCTAGTCGGAGGACAATTTCCCTCAAGTAGTCATACCTGTATCTTGAGTATGCTTTGATTCTAATGACACTAAGAATCCGCATGTGTGTTCTGACATCTTTTCTACACGACAAAGAATCATGTCTGTCAATATAAAACTTCTGTCGATTAAACCACCAGTGAGAAATGCCATATTTTGCACTTATGTCATAAGTACACACGTCATCAATCTACATTTGTTCCGACACTAGCAGTTCAAGCCCAAAGTCAGGATAACTAGCAGCCTTCATCTTGGAAATTGATTGTAACGCCCCGACCCAGAAGGGTAGAAGTATTACAAATATGGTGTGACATCAAAAGCATACACAATCATAACACAAGCATAAACAGCGGAAGTCTTAAATAAATAACCAAAGGAAATAAGTCAACATGACTTAAGGTACATAAGTTCTCAAAGGATAAACATATCCAAACAAAATAACAAATGTCTTGAAGGAAACAATTGTATATCAAAGGTAAGAAATCTATGGGTAGTCACACTCAGCACTCATACCCAAAAGCAACCCCAGAGGCTCCTAGTCTTAGTTTAACCTGCCGCAGAAAAGAAAATTCGCGTGGAGCTTACAAAGCCCAGATTGGACTCAGAAATATTAATCGAATGCAAAAGATAACGGAAATCAAAGGTATGATAAAGGTACAAAGGATATGATAATAAATGATCAAAGGGATACAAAAATGATAAGGTAAGACAAATCAGAATATTCAAATCATAGTGTAAGTAAGATGAATCAGAGAATCAATTAGGTTAAGTTCAATCACCAAGCCAAAACAAAATCATATCAAAGTGACCATGGGTCATGAGCTCACAATGTCGTTGTGAAACACGTGGATTGCACCCAATCATCAGTCTATCCAAACATAATCCAAATATCATAATTTCATAATCCATGGAATACAAAACAAATCTAGATGCATCATTCGCCCCTTAAACAAAATAATAATTTCATAATGGATATAATATATATATGGGGGACGGCGTGAGAAATCACTCACTTCAAAATGAGTCATGCAAAGGTGCATCAATGCACGGGCCATGTTACCTTCATGGATAAGAAACAAAATAGAGGCTATGGTTTCTCAATACTGATAGGGTTTCAAAGCAAAGTCTTAGTCAAGTTCATTTCTAAGGTTCATAGACAATAGTTTCAATGTAAAAGGTTCAAATTTCAAAGGTTCAAATATCAAAAGGTTCAAATATCATAAGTATCACAAATATCAAAGGTTGCATACAGGGTTCAAATGGATCATATTGACAGATCATATTAAAGAAAAAGGACAAGATTAAAGGCTCAGAGCCAAATGTAGCAAACATATAAGTCTAATCAATGATAGAAAGGACAATTTTAATGTCATGAGAAACCTTAACGATAAGGTCAGGAATATCTGTACCTTATTCCGCGAAGCAAAGCAAAATCAAAGAAACACCACAGGTATAACAGAATCACTCCTCTTGACCGAAACCTATATGGAAATGTATGAATTCGAATTACAAACCATCATTTAAGTTATACTTATCTATTTTTAGAAACTTTCCATCTTTTTGAACTTTACCATTTTTAGTAACTTTTCTAATTTTTAGAAATTTTCAATTTTTAGTAACTTTCTATTTTAGTAACTTTCCCATTTCTTAGTAAACTATATCTATTTTTTGAACTTCCATTTTTAGTAAACTTTCCATTTTTGTAACTTTCATTTTTAGTAATCTTTCCCATTTTTAGTAATATTTCATCATTTGAGTTATATTAAGTATTTTAAATAGATTAGGGGAACATTAATAGATGACAACCTTACAAGTTTAGGGTTAAATATGACAACTTTCCATACTATTTAGGGTTTATATATGCAAAATCACTAAATTTCAAGTTAAAAGTGTTATATATAAAGTTTCTTATTTTATTCAGATTATACTTCCATTTTATGTATTTACATGTCAAACCCTTAAATTTTACATAATTTACATATTAGTCCTTTTGGGTTTAATAATTACTTAACATTATCTTTATATTATCCATATTTTACCAAACAAGCCTTATAGAAAATTCAAATATAACAAAAATCATACGTTATCTTTAATATACTACCAATCCTTATACTTTTCAGAAATTTACATTTTAGTCCCTCTATTTTCATTTATTACTTTCTAATTAACTTAATATATGAAATTACCATTTTAAATCCAAAAATAATATCAAAATGACATTTTATACCCCCAACTATTTTATACAGAATATACTAGTTAATAACATGTCTATTATAGACACATAGTTCTGAAATTAACCTAACAAGTCCTTTATACCTTTTATATACCATAATGGCTAACATATTAATCACAAAACCTTAATCAAATTTTCCCAATCTAAAACACAATTATTTTACAATCATGGTATTTATTACACCTGGACAATTTAACATAACCCTAACCACTAATTCATTTTAACCATTTCTTTCCCTTTTTCCTCTATTTCGAATTCGGTAATAAACCATCTAAATCTACACAATATCATTCGAATCATGTATAAAATTTTCAAATTTTTTTCTGTGTTATTTGAGATATGAACAATTAGTAAAATATAAATTAATTTTACCAATATTTTATTTACCGATTTCTTTTTTCATTTTAAATAGGGTTTTTGAATATGTTTCAATTTATAAAATCAAAATAAAGTGCTTGACATTTTTCTCAGGTTATAAATTTAAATATGTATGAAAATTAGTTTTAATATTATCTATGATGGTGCCCTTTGATGATTTTTAGATTTTAGGAATCTCGGTATAGTTTTCGAACCCACAAAAACGATACCAAAATCGAATCTATCACTTCCAATGATTCCACTTTTTTCCACACTCCTTATTCTTCAATTGATCTTGTAAAAATTCGTCCTTGCCTTGGAAAATTTGTTTGCCTGACTTTGGTATTATTAGGTTTTGGTGCAATTTGTTTTTAATGATTTAAACAAAATGAAAAAGTGAAATAAAGATGTGATAACTTATTTGGCCGAGTCCTAGGGCTGTAAAATAGGTTTTAAAATCGATTTTATTATTTTCTAATTATTTTTATATTTATCCACATTTATTTAATTAATTTTGTAATGTTAAGTTATTATCATACATATATAAATTCGTCATATTATTACCTATAATAATTTTATATTATTTTATATTGTATAATCATAACGTATTTTAAACTTACAAAAATTTCATAATTGTTAATATTGTATTTTTCATAATTTTTAACTTTTTAAATGAATCTTGTTTTCATCTTTAATGAATTTTTCTTGCATTTGGGGTTATTTTGGCGAAATTTCCATTTGTTGAGATTTTTAGGTTTTACAACTTGCTTCCCCTCTAAAAAAAAAATTTCGGTCATCGAAAATCGATAGAACCAAGAGTGAAAACAAAATGAGAACGAAACAAAAACATACCGAATAGACAAAGGAGAGAAATATGAGGGATAACTTAGCTCGCATTAGATTCTCTCGGTCTCCCACCGGTTGCCTCACACCTCTGGGGTGATTCTTCCAAAAGAATCTTCACAAAAGGATAAATAATTTTGTGTTCTCATGACTCTCTCTGACGATCAGAATAGAATTCAGGTTCCTTGGGGACAATGACTTACAGGCTGAATCTGATCAAAAGGATATGATGCGACATGCAATGGATGATAATGGTATCCCTCAAAAGAGGATACATAAAAGACATCGTAAACGTGCGATAACTGCGGAGGGAAGAGCCAAAAACGATACGAATCTCTCTCCAATACGTTCAAAAATCTCAAATGGACCTTTGAATGCGAGGGACTTGAGCTTCCCTTGATCCCCAAACGTTTTTCTCCTTGTGTAATGGCGTAAACTTTCATAAATACACGGATATCCTAATTGTAACTCTATGTCAGTCGATGCTTATCAGCTTAACTCGTCTGTCGCGATACTAGCTCTTTCTATTTCTCTTTAGCAACAAGACCTCAGTGATTAGTAATAGCTTTAGGCTCGGACCTGCTATCAAAACGCTCAAATACTTCGTCACAAGCAAATAGGTGCTCGACATTTTCTACCTATACAAAAGCTCAAAAGGTGCAGCTGATGCTAGCATGCCAAAATATTATTGTAGGCAAACTCACCAAGCACAATATATTCATCCCAACTACCTGTTCATTCTAAAGCACAAGCACTCAACTTATCTTCCAAGGTATGAATGGTCCGCTCTGACTGACCATCTGTTTAGGTGAAATGATGTACTGAACTTATTTTAGACGAGGTTCCCAAAGCTTTCTGTAATCTTTCAAAATGAGACTCGTAAACTACGGATCTCTGTTGGACAACAATAGAAGTCGGTTGTTACATGCAGGCTAACGCATTTTACTGTTGAAAAAATCCCGCCAACTTATCTAATACCATAGGTACTTTCGAATGGGTAAGAAATGTGCAGACTTGGTTAGCCGATATCAAACCAACCCAAATCCGCATCCATGTCTTTCTGGAGTAGTAGATAAATGTAAAGTGGTACGAATACGTGAGGCGGGACGCCACCCAACCACAAACACAACGCAAACCAGTAACGAAATCCATGGAAATCTCTCCCATTTTCCACATTGGAATCTCCATCGGCTATGTAACAAACCACTAGCTCTTGTTGTTCAATTTTAACCTGCTGACAAGTCATACATTTGACACAAACGTATAGCCACATTTTGCTTCATGCCATTCCACCAAAAGTTAATTTTCAAATATCTGTACATCTTGAAATTGAACCTGGATGAATAGTAAATTGGAGAAACTATGAGCTTCCATCATTAATCCATTCTCCGCAGAAGTGTCATGATCTTGGAATACGGTAGCCTATTTCAAACCATCACAACGCAACCATCACAACCCTGAAACTCAGTATGTTTACCGTCTTTCAACATTTGCACATTTAGCACCACTAAACTCACCATCGTCCCCTTTGAGCTTCTTTGATCGTAAGCATGAGTTCAGACGCTATCCTCATTACTTGACACAATACCATCAGAACCTCGTTACACATAGTTCATCATACAAACGTCTAAATACATGATAGGATCCTGGAAATCAAAACAAGCTATCATCCAGATTTTCGGATCTAATTGCGACGTCGGCAACACTTTAGCCTTGCCCATGGTACTGGGTGTTAGTGTCATAATCTTTAAGATGTTCCAACCATCTTCTCTGTCTCATGTTAAGTTCTCGCTGAGTAAAAAATATTTTTGAGACTCTTATGATCTGTAAAATATATCTCAAGCTCCACCTTATCAGATGAATCCGTGTCTTTTAGATCTTCATTGCAAAAACCAAGCAGCATTTACTCAAGATCATTGGGTTGGATAATTTTTACTTAATTAAGGCTTCAGATGTCTTGTGGTAAGGCGATACCTTTGCCCATGTTGCATCCAAAAAAACAACAAACTTTCTTCGTGATCACTGTCTATCTGAAAACCACCGGAACCTGATGGATGATGTCAATATCAGAGAAGACACCAACAATTCTTCGTTTTCAATTACCTACAAAACTCTCCTGACGCTCATCCGTCCACTCAAACTTCTCACCCTTTTCATCAGCTGGGTAACGAGGTTAAAGTAATGGGAGAAACCCTCAACAAAACGTCGGTAATAGCCTACAACCCCAGAGAAAACTTCTCACTTCTGTCACAGTAGTTGGTCTGGCCCAAATTTGGTGATAGCTTCAACCTTTGATGGATCATAATGATGCATCTGCCAAGATCAATATGACCAAGGAATGCGGCTTGCATCGTAACCAGAACACGACATTTCGGAATACTTTCGCATACAACTTCTTCAGTCTAAGAATCTACAACACAATAACGTTAGATGTTGCTCATGCTCTTCTTCAGACTTAGTAAACCGAGGATGTCATCGATGAAAACAATAACGAACTTATCAAGGTACTCGTGGAAAATACGGTTCATCAAATCCATAAAAACTAGCTAGAGGCATTTGTCAGACCGAAGGGGCATAACAGAATTCTTGTGGCCAATAACGTTAGTAACGAAAAGCATGTTCTTTAGAAACATCCTGCTCTCTCACACGAAAGCTGATGATAACCATATCGCAAATCTATCTTAGAAAAAATATTTAGCCCCTTGCATTGGTCAATTAATGTCGATTCGCGGAACGGGTTTAGCGGTTTTACGAATTGTAATACGGTTGAATGTTCGCGGTAATCAATACCTAACGCTATGCTCCCATCCTTCTTCTTAACAAATAAGACCGGTGCACCCCACGGTGAAACACTGGGTCTAATAAAGCCATTCTCCAACATCTCCTGTAACTGTTCTTTTAATTCCTTCAATTCAACAGGTGCCATACGATATGGAGCCTTTGAGATAGGTTCAGCACCGGGAATTAACTCAATGCCAAATTCAATCTCTCTAGCCGGAGGAAGTCCAGGAAGTTCATCGGGAAAAACATCAGCGAATTCACGAACAACAGAAAGATTTTCAATATTAGGACTCTCCAAAGATGTGTCCATAACAGAAGCCAGAAAACCTTGGCACCCATGAGAAATCAAGGTACGTGCCTTCATAGCAGAGATGAGCTTAACGGACTTAAGCGGTGAGGAACCATATGATAAAACAAATTCAGGTTGGACGTACGTTACCAGATCACAGTCTAGCATTAGCGAGTCAATGGTTTAGCTCAGATGGAAGCCCAACCAATCCTGCCAAGAATCTCATCAAAGTCCGTGTATATGGTGAGGATAAGTAAAATTCGCAGGACGAATACGATCATCAAAACGTAGAGGGCAGTTAACATATTCATGGTCAATAAGCATATGGTTCTTCATTGGTGATCTGAGTTCTCAAAGCAGCCGTAAGGTTAGGGAGAGCATTGGCCACAGCAGCAGAAATCATGGCCTCGAAGTTAGGAACATCGTCATCGAATTTCTCTAGACGGGTAGTCTCAAATCTGAACGATCGAGGGGGAAAACAATTAGCAAATAAAACAAGATAGGTTCGGAAGAGAAGTGAGTTAAGCAGAAGGAAACCATGATGTCTACCCAATCAACTCACAGGTCATTAGCCTAAGATCTAAGGTAATAAGACCTCGTTCATGATTAACTGGCTCTGATACCATAAAATTGTATACGCCCTGCCCGACAGAAGGTAGAAGTATTACAATTATGGTGTGAAAAACAAAATTCAAAAGCCATACACAATATAACACATAGCTTTAAAAGCTTTGACGTATGGTTTTTGCAGGAAAGTCTTTAAATATATTACAAAGGAAATAAGTCAACATGACTTAAGGTTACATTAAGTTCTCAAAGGATAACTTATTCCAAAACCGAAATAACAAATGTCTTGAAAGGAAAACAATTCGTATATCAAAGGTAAGGAACTCTTGAGGGTTGTCCACACTAGCACTCATAAACCCAAAAGCAACCCAGCTCCTAGCTTAGATACCTGCCGCAGGAATAAGAAAATGCGGCTGAGCTTAACAACCCCAGGAACAGATTATATATAATCGAAATGCTAAAGCATGACGGAAATCAAAGATATGATACAACCGGTACAAAGGATATCATCATACTATGTCTAAGGGATACAAATATAAGGTTAAGACAAAATCAGAATATAAATCACTAGGGGTTGGTAAGTAAGATGAATCAGAGAATCAAATTAGGTTTAAGGGTTCAATCACAGCCCAAACAAATATATCAAAGTGGACCATGGGAGTCATGAGCTCCAAGTCTGTTGTGAAAGTACGTGGATTGCACCAATTCATCAGTCATCCAAATATCCAAAATATCATAATGTCCAAAATCCATGGAATACTAAAAATAAATCTAGGATGCATCCAATATCGCCCCTTAAACAAATAATAATCTTTCATTAATGCGCATATAATATCAAATGGGGGACGCGTGAGAAATCACTCACTCACACATGATGTCATGCCCAAAGGTGCATCAATGACTCGGGCCATGTTACCTTCAGCTAAGAAAACAATAGTGGCTTGGTTCTCAAACTGAAGGGTTCAAAGCAAAGTCATATCAAAGTTCATTTCAAAGGGATCATAGCAAAGGTTCAATGTCAAAGGTTCAAATATCAAAGGTTCAAATATCAAAGGTTCAAATATCAAAGGTAGCATAGCAGGGTTCAAATGGAACATAATGACAGATCATATAAGAAAGCCAAGATAAAAGGCTCAGAGCAAATGTAGCAAAACATATAAGTAATCAAAGATAGAAAGGAATATGTCATGAGAAACCTTAACGATAAGGTCAGAATATCTGTACCTTATTCCGAAGCAAAGCAAAATCAATGGAAACACCACAGGAATAACAGATCACTCCCCTCTAGCCGAACCTAAGGAAATGATGAATTCGAATTACAAACCATTCATTTAAGTTATACTTTCTATTTTTAGAAACTTTCCATCTTTAGAAACTTTCCATTTTTAGTAACTTTCTATTTTTAGAAACTTTCCATTTTTAGTAACTTTCTATTTTTAGAAACTTTCCATTTTTAGTAACTTTCTATTTTTAGTAACTTTCCATTTTTAGTAACTTTCCATTTTTAGTAACTTTCCATTTTTAGTAACTTTCCATTTTTAGTAACTTTCCATTTTTAGTAATATTCATCATTTGAGATTCTATTAAGTATTTTAAATAGATTAGGGACTTAATATGCCAACCTTACAAGTTTAGGGTTAAATATGACAACTTTCCATATTTTAGGGTTTAATATGCAAAATCAACAAATTTCAAGGTTAAAAGTGTAAATATCAAAGTTTCTTATTTTATTCAGATTATACCTTCCATTTTATGTATTTACATGTCAAACCCTTAATTTTACATAATTTACATATTTAGTCCTTTTGGTTTAATAATTACTTAAACATTATCTTTAATTATCCATAATTACCAAACAAGCCCTTATAGATTCAAATATAACAAAATCATACTTTATACATTAATTACTAACCAAACCTTATACTTTTCAGAATTTACAATTTTAGTCCCTCTATTTTCATTAATTACTTTCTAATTACATAAATTTATGGAAAATTAATCCACCATTTTAAATCCAAAATAATATCAAAATGATATTTTATACCCCCCATTTTTTATGTACAGAATATTCACTAAGTATAATTAACTTGTATAAAATAGGACCCATAGTTTCGAAAATTACATAACAAGTCCTTATTACCTTTTATACCAGTAATCGGCTAAATATTAATTCACAAAACCCTTAATCAAATTTTCCCAAACTCACAAACACAATTATTTACCAATCATTGGTTTAATTTACACCTGGGAAAAAATTAACAAACCACTACCCTAATTCATTTTAACCATTTCTTCCCTTTTTCATCTTATTTTCGAATTGGTAATTCACCTTTAAATCTACAATAATCATTCGAATCATGTTATAGAAATTATTTCAAACAATTTTTCTGAGTTATATGAGATATGAAAATCTCAGAATAATATATAAATTAAATTTTACCCAACCTCAGAAAAATATAAAATAAATTTTACCAATATTTTATATGCCGATTTAATTTTCATTTCTAAATTAGGGTTTTGAATATGTTTCAATTTATAAAATCAAAATAAAATGCATGGACATTTTTCTCAGGTTTATAACATTTCAATATGATGAAACATAAGTTATAAAATTACCTTTGATGGCCTTTGATGATTTTATGATTTTATGAACTCGGTATAGCTTTTCGAACCCAAAACGATACCAAAAATCGAATCAATCACTTCCCAAGCTTCCCACTATTTTTCCCACACTCCTTAGTCTTCAAATGATCTTGGAAAAATTCGTCCTTGCCTTGGAAAATTCGTTTGCCGTCACTTTGGTATTTTAGGGTTTTGGTGCATTTGTTTTTAATGATTTAACAAATGAAAAATGAAATAAAGATGTGATAACTTATTTGGCCGAGTCCTAGGGGCTTTAAAATAGGTTTTAAATCAGATTTAATTATTTTCATAATTATTTTATATTTATCCACATTTTATTTAATTAATTTTGTAATGTATAAGTTAATTAAATACATATATAAATTCGTCATATATACCTATAATAATTTTAATTATTTTCATTGTATAACATAAAGTATTTTAACCTTACAAAAATTTTCATAATTGCTAAATATTGTATTTTCATAATTTTTAACATTTAAATGAATTTTATTCATGCTTTAATGAATTTTTCTTGCATTAGGGGTATTTTGGTAATTTCACATTTGTTGAGATTTTTAGGTTTTACATTGATAGTGCAGGATTGCTTCCTTTGCTGCCATATCTCAAATACTCTAAGTCTTTATTGAAGAAGAATTGCGGTTGAATAGTGACATGACCTGGAGGTCCACCGAGAGGCAGTGGTTGGTTGACATTGACTCTGACTTGATCTCCTTCTGGATTCGTCCAGTCAATCTGATATGTGAGCATTTTGTGACACTCTTCCATCTGGAACTGAAGGTGAATGATGTCTGGGTAGAATGCTTTAACAACTTCATACGCCTGCCCTTCGAAATCTGCTTGTGTAAGCTTGGTCTTGTTCACTTGTCGCCAGTGCCATTTCATGAAAGTCGTCCTGTCTCTAGTCTTTGCAAGCAATGAGTTCTCAGTAGGGGTTTCAGAAATTGAAACCAACGCGGAGGCCCAATTGTTCTCTACATCTGACACATTGGAAGACGGAATGACCCAAGCAGGTTTCGGAGTCGCTGGTCTTTCCTCTTCTGGTAGTGGTTTCCACCTGTCTTTTTGCTAGTCAGCTTTTGGTTGATGATCATTCTCGGAGTCTTCATCATCAGACAAAAGTACCTGCTCTTCGGGAATGGAATCATCCTGTATCAGATAGTCAGTTGGAGATAACTCATGAGCACCATGGATGTCAGCTGACTCATATTGAGTGTCAGATGTCGTCCAAGCCATAGACTGTAAAGTTGAGGCAGCAATCTTGGATGAACTTGGTGCTTGACTGCCTTGTTGCTGTGCAAATCCAGATGTACTAGTAGATAGAGGAGGAGGAGATGGGGGCAACTGAGAGGATCCTGATGCTCCAGAAGTACCTGGAGCATCGGATGCGCCTGCTGGAGGAGGTGGTAGAGGTGGTTGTGTAGGTGGAGATCCAGGAGGAGTTCTTGGTGACTCACGTGTCTTTCTTTTCTTCTTACGTGCTTCTTCCTGATCAGCTAAACGTTGATTTGAATAGTCTAGCTCCACTGAGTTCTGCAGAGCTTCATACAAGTCATTGTGAACTTCATGAGTCTTGTATGTGTTGTCTTCAAACATCCGTTGTTGAAGAATTTCCTTCATACCAACGGTGGAAAAGTGTTGTTTGAAAATCAATCGGACTTGAATTTTTCAAAATTTGACACTCAATCAATGACTACAGCTCTTTCAATAGAAAACGGGTCATTGATTGAGGGGGAGAGTGTTTTTCAAATTTATGACATACAACGGGCATTTTAATTCATCAAACATTTAATTGGTAAACGGTTCTTGTATTGATCAGGTTCACAAATTAAAGGGAAGTTAAATTTATTTTAACTCAAAAGGCCATTATTGTTAATTACTTGTGAGTATAGGGACTTATGTGCAATATGCTAAATGCTTCCTAGGCTTATGAAACAATAAGGACCATTTGTGCCTTTTTCTGAAACTCAAATAAACCTTAATAAGACCCCTAGCTAAAAAGAAATGTATTTAGGAAGTTAAGGGACCAAAACTGCTAAATGATGAAACCTCTAAAAGTATAAAAGGTGCCAGCGAGTTACTATTGGTCAAACATTCAAAATCCAGTCAAACATTTTCTCACAAAAACCAAACACGTAACTCGCTACTTTGAGACTTGCTTTGATTCTTGATTTCTGTGATTTATCTTGCTAAGGTACCTATTGTCTTATGATCTCTATCTAGTAGTTATCTTAAATATAAAACATGACAGCCTATATCTCAATGAATCTTCATTAATCAATGTGCTCGACTTGTTTTATCATCTAAATCTTAGTTAATGATTGGAATGACATGTTATTTGCTAGGATAGGTTTAGGGTGAATAAACGATGCCTCGTTTGTGTTTGTTAGAAACAAAGAATCATAGATCCGGTTGATGTTATTATAATGTCGGATGGCCGAACGGAAAACCAGCCGACCACCACCATGGTGGTGGTGAAAGACTTAGAGAGAGAAAGTTAGAGAGAAAGAGAGATGGAAGGAGGGAATATGTAAAAACACACTTTGATGTGTGTGTAAAATGAATTCTTCCAACACCCTCTCCATGTGTGGAGAGGGTTTAAATATGTCTTACAAAACGCCCCTAAAATGGGCTATGGTGTGGGCTTACAGTGGGTAAAGACCCGGCCCAATACCATAAATCATACGATTACTAACAAAACTACGAGCTATGCTAAACATGAAAATACACGGGGTGACCAAGTCTTTTTCTTAAACCTAACAATCTCCCCCTAAGGGAGGTCACCCCAGAAATTACAATTTGAATCCTAGCATTCTATGAGTTGATCTTTGACTCTGGCTCGTAGTCTTTGATTCTTCAAGTACTATCTTTGTACGGCAAGTAGTGATCTTTGAGCATAGTTCCTTTGACTTGTGTGATCTTTGAGCTTTCTTTGAGATCATCAGCCACAGTAAATCTCTTAATCATCCTTGTTGTGAAGTATTGCCTCCATGTGATGTTGTGACCTTCGGACTGGCATGCTCACACCTTTCTGGATCATGATAGCAAGCATCAGAGTTGCGAAAGCTGTGTTGTAGGTCTTTCAGCTATCATGATGGCTTAGATTAGGAGTATGAAGTGTGAGCATGGGGTTGTGAGTTGACATATCTCTGGCCAGCAGCTGCAACCGTCAGGATTCCTGCAAATATATGTTAGTAATAAACAAACGAAAGTAACTTTGTTCACTTTCGTTGAATAAGGTTGCAAGAACCACGGTTCCCCGTTGATCAGTATAAATACTGCCTGTGATTAGGTAGAATTCCGAAGAATCTCCTTGACAGGGTTTCGCAGTTGTACTAGTCGTTCTCAATACCGGAACGTCTCAAAGCAGACAACACGGAATGAGTGAACCAGTGAGTTACTATCTCACTAATTGAAGAGAAAAATGGATTTGAAAATCAATCGCTGTGTCACTCATGAAATGGTTTTTGTGACACTTCGAGAGTTTTTAATCATAAAACATAGTTTTCCATCCAATGTCAATTCACTTCCTGAAACAAGTTTGATTCATAAAAAATCGCACCATTGTTTCTTTCCAGTTGTCACAAGTTTAATCCATGATGGACTTCACATGTCACCTACCGTGGAGCTTGTTTGATGTTGGCTCTAGCAGGATTTTCATCATCATTGTGAATACTTACGTATCACTCGGATGTTCTGGCAATACCACGAGGATAATGCGTAGGACTCTTATGATATTACTTGTTTTCATAGTGTGTGAATGACAAATGTAAGTTGAATTAGTGTCCTATGAGATATGTGGATGATCTCATGGCTCTAGACTCAATAGTGCATTTTTGGTTTTTAGTAGTCGGAGGCTGGAGCAGACTGCCACCTTTTCAATATCATCTAACTCGGAGTGAGAGAGACGATAGAAATGTATTGATCTCCGTGAGAAATGAAACAAGAATCCTTTGAGGGATCTTGAGTGGCTAGGGAGGGTTGTGCAGCGTATCACTGGGTCCATGATACTTGTCTTCAATGTCAGCAATCAACCATGTGATTCTGACAGCATATGTATTGACCTGGTTTCTGCCTAATGTTTAAGGAGGGCTGCTTTCTTTTCACCCTTTATCTTAACATTTCTTTTTCATTCTTCAACCCCTTCAGTGCATACCGAGACTTCATTACTAGTACCTTGTTGGGTTTATTCTAGTACTAGCTCCATCTCAGTCGGCACTATTCCCTTTTTCTCACTTTACTCCTTTTTTGCATCATACCTAAAGACTTCTACACTAACTAGTGGATTGTCCCTGGGTAGATCCCTCCGGCTCTGGCGGGATCATAGGAACATATACCTAACCTTACCATCCTTATAACTCCGATAAAGTAAATACAAGGTCGGTCTTTTGGTACGGTTCTCTTCGCCATAAAACCAATTAAAAATCAACCAAGGTACTTGTGATATAGATATCAAAGCCATTGTACCTTGATTGTTTTGATTATTTCGAAACGCTCCCCCTCAACAAGTGCGTCGATATTCGAAATTGTTTGGCACATGGAGGGAGGAGTGCCTGCTTGAGTCTTAATAGATCACATTTTTATCAGATTTAATATTTAAATCACATTCTCTCCCCTGATTAAAAATTTCAAACCCTTTGAGATTTAGGATCTCAATTGATTTAAATATGTTAGAAAATTTAAGAGAAAATGTGGTCTGATTAAATACAAGCCAATATTGGAACCTATATATGCTCCCCCTCAATTAATGAGGGATTCTGTTAGTGTCAGTTATGATGAGTTTATAAGTGATTGGAGTTTAACGATAAACTCATACAAAATTCATAAACTGACACATAACACTGATTACCACACTACTTATTGATGTACAAGATTATGTATGAGACAAGACTTGAAATGTTCAAACCAAAAGTGGCACAGTCATTTTGTCCATCTTAACAATCGGTAGTCCGTCTCGATACTCTCCAGATGGAAGTTGTCTTAGCTCACCCCGAACCATCAATCCTTTCTTGAGTAGATACAAATATTTCTTGCAAGCCGCATTAAGAAGATTTGATGTATAAAGCCCAAATATTCAAAGTACGGAAATAATTCGAAACCATAACAGGTATGTGTTTAATTACACATACATTTGACCTCTAAAACCGGACTTAAATGACTAAAAACGTACCAAAAATACATTGTATTTGTATGTTTTGCATTTGTATTGTGCAAGAAATGGATATCCAAGAAAGGGACAAAAGTAGAAGCCAAATCGACAAAACCGAGCACGAGAACGGAAAGAGCGTGAAAGAAAAGTCAAGTCAAAGCCAAAAGTCAACAAAAAGTCAAAGTTAAATCAAGTCAAGGTTAACCCCGGGAAGTGGAATTGGAAAGAGCATTGAAAACCGAACCCGAAAACCTAAATTGCCAAAAGTGGGCCCACCCGTACCCACCTAGTGGGCCCGGAACAGCCCACTTTTATCTCTATAAGCCTTACACCTTAATAAAAGCCCAAGTCCATTTTTATACCACACTCGGCCCAACACAAGCCCAACACCACCCCTGTTAACACCCCCGTTCTCCCGTTACCCTTTTATAACACCCCCGTTAGTCCTTCAAGGACTAACGGTGCAAACATTTATAAACTCTAAGGACCAAAGTTGCACACATCAAGGACTAAATTTGCAACACACTTATACACTTTCAGGGGCTTGTTTTGCCAATTTCTCAAACTTCAAAAATTGCGGGAATACTGTACATCCCTTTCAGTTACCCTGTCCTCACAACCCGCCAAAAACCAGAGGTACTGTTCCCCTTTCTTCTCACCCTTGTCGACCTTATCCCTCCCCTTATTGCCACCTTGGTAATCCTTTGCATTTCTATTCGTCTATGAAAGAAGACAAAGAATGAATGGACAAGATCATTGAGCTTGGGGACTACTCAAAATGGAGGGCTAAGATTGATTTGAGACTTACCTCACGCAAGAAGCACAGCTTGAGCCCTCTCAGCAAATAAGCACATGACCTAGAATATTCTTAAGCTTAGTATAAATAGGTTCCTTGTAAGCCCGAATGAGGCACTTAGTCTTTTTATCTAGCTTTTTAGTTTTCAGCTTATATTTTAATGTTTTCTAGTTTATTGTAATCTTTTTTTTTACCTTGTACTGATTTATAAAGTTTAATGAAAAATTAAGTTTTTATGTTATAATCTTGTTTCTAAGTTAAAGTTTATAATGTTTTAAAACTGTTTCACAAGCTCACAAAAGCTCTTTTTACAACTTTCTTAAGCTGTTAACTTAAGCATTGTAAGTTTTTCCATAACTTATAAAGCTTAAGTCCTAGTTCACCAAAAATCACTAAAAAAGCTCAAATGGATGATAAGCTTAAAATGGAAGAGCTTATAGGTTTTACTAGCTTGTTTTATACAAGCTAGAGCTAGTAGATAAGCTCTTTTGAGCTCATTTGCCCTGTTTTGAGCAAGGGTCTTTGTAAGTTTTCATTTTAAGTTTTTAGCTTATTTACTATTCAACTGCTTATTGTTGCTTATTGCCTATTCTTATTTGCTTATTTATGCTTGGTTATGATGTTTAATGCTTATTATGCTTGTTTTATAGTTTAGAAATCATTTGTTTGAGTTTTCTTATAAACTGTCTTAAAATAGCTTATAAACTAGCACAATCTGTTTTAGCTTATTTGATTGCTTATTAGTTGTTTAAATATGCTTAATATTACTTATTATGTTTGTTAGATATCTGGTCTTAAAGGGTTTGTTCATAAAAATTTTGAGTTTGCAAGTAAAAAAAGGCATTTTAAGTTTTTAAAGGGATGTTTGGTTTAACTGATTTCATGGGTCAAAACCTGCTGTTTGCTTTTGAGTCAACTTTGATTAGGTAATTTTAGTTATAAAATTTAGTTTGTTAAAGTTTTTAAGTGTTTAATCTCACAGTTAAGGTTTTAAGAGTTCATTGCTTGAATCTGTTAGGTTATAGCTTATTTTAGTTGCTTATTTGATTGTGCTCTTGCTTATTGTTGATTTGTGATGTTTTAATATTTGTGCAAGTGTTAAAAACAGGTTAGAACAATAGTCTAAAAGCCTGCATTGTTGTTTTGAGTTTTTGCCAAAACTGTCAAGTATTTGCTAAGTATTGAAAATTTTTGAGAAATGGCTTTTTCATTTGCTTATTGTTGCTTATCCTGAATTTCAAAATGCTTTTTGAGTGTTGATTATTGTTCTTTGAGGTCTAAAGTTAATCTGTTTGTAAGTTATATAGTCATAAGGATCTGTTTGTGTGCTTATTTTTAAGCTCAAAAGTGTGGTTTTGTTAAGATTGCAAAAGTTATCAAAAATTTGTCTAAGTGTTGAATCAGTGTGAGATAGCCTTTTCATGAAGCTTTTTAAGTGCTTATCTGAATTTTAAAATGATTTTTCATTGTTGCTTATTGTAGCTTTTTGGCCATTCTTCTTAGTGGTATAAGCCACTAAGCCATAAGGATCTTTTTGCTAGCTTATTTTTAAGCTAGAAAAGTCCCTCTTGGCGTTTTTGCTTATCAGTTTTGGCCAAAAGGCTCATTTGCTTATTTAAGCTTATCTGCTTATTGCCCTTGCTTATTTAGATGTATTTTAGCTTGTTAGGTTAGATTAAGCCCATTTTACCTTATTCCCTTTAGTTTAGAGCTTATTTAAGCTTATTTGCATTCTAGTTAAAATTTCTAAGTTTTATAGCTTTTTGATTAAACTGTCATTCTAGCTTATTGTAGTTGCTTATTTTTGTTCCTAAGTGCTTTTTAAATATTCATTTTTATCTGTTTTAGCTTAATTCTCTTTTTGGTTTGCTTATTTGAGCTTAAAAAGCCCAACAGTTAGCATTTTCATAGCTTAGTGAAGTTTAGGCTTATCTGTCTTTCTTAGCTTATTTGTGTGCTTATTTTTTGTTTATAAAAAAAGTTGTTTTACAAAAATTGCTTATTTGTTGCTTTTATAAAAAGTTGTAAAAAATGAAAAACAAGAACGTTTGGAAGTAGGGGAAGCCCCGGGTGAGCAAGGCTTGAACCTGGGACCTCTACCACCATCAACCAAACGTTTTACACACACAC
>BQNB010094714.1:0-26049 GCA_026074375.1 Tanacetum coccineum
AATGTATGTCCATAACATCTACTCTTTTTACGAATCAGAATCATCTGAATCTGAAGACATGGGTCAGATTGATATTGAGACGCTCACGATGGAGTAGTACTTGGGTCTAGTTCGGAATAATCGAAGAACATGAATAATAAGACCCAAGATTTTGGGAAATGTAAATTTTAAAATCAAACTCCAATTCTTGCGAGAGTTAAAAGACAATACTTTTTCCGAGAACAAGGATGAGGATGCATATGAGCATGTGGACAAAGTGCCAGAGATTACTAGTCTTTTAAACATTCTTGGGATATCAAAGGACGCAATCATGCTACGCGTATTTCCCATCACACTCATTGGTGCTGCAAAAAGATGGATGAGAAGAGTACCATCTGAGACTGTGAATACATAGGAACTGCTTAAAAGGGTTTTCATTCTCAGATATTGTCCACCTTCAAGAATTGCGAAACAATTAGAGGATATTCGTAATTTTAGACAATACGGGAATGAGACTTTATACCAGGCCTAGAAAGGTATAATGACCTCTTGTTCAAATTTCCTACTCACAATCTTAACGATTACCAAAAGGTAAGAATCTTTTATAAAGGACTTGAGATTCCTACCTGTCGAATGTTAGATTCTCGTGGACCAATCCCGAGAATGACAGCCACTGGGGCTCTTTTAGCAATTCAAGAAATGGCTAACCACTCTCAGAAATGGCATGACGGGGGAAGTATTAGAGGTCTGGGAGGAAGCAACTCAGATGGAATAAGTGTAATCACGAATAAGCTCAATGATTTAGGTCGCGACATGAGAAAACTCAAGGAAAGTGTGCATGCGATTCAAGTAGGGTGTGAAATGTATGGATGAACACATTTAGAACAAAACTGCCACTTAAGAGAAAGTGATCGAATATGGAGAAGAGAAGAGTAGTATTAAAACTTCCAAATATCCGATGAGACCATTAGGAAGCCACTCACCCTTGGACAGAAGGACTAGTCTTGAGGAAACCATCGAAAGATATTTGGAGGAATCCAGCAAAAGGAAAGACAGTTTCAAAGAATAGATGAAAAGGTTCAGAGAAAGCATTGATAAGAACCTTAAAAGACATGATTCAACAATCAAGGGACTTGAGAAAAAGGTCGAGCAACTTGCTCAAGCAGTCAATACTTCTATGACAAATGATTTAAAATCGGTCAATCAAGTCAAATAAGTCGCTACAAATAATAATCCTAATACTCATTCTTCTAATTCCCTTGATTCGAACACTGTTCTTTGTACATCTGTTGTTTCTACTCTGGTTGAGAAGGAAAATGTAGTGAAAGTAGGAAGCAACGAAACCCCTAAACCCACGCCTATTATTGGAACTTTTTCCGATAAGGTCAAAAGGCGGATTGCTAAAAAACAAGATGGACGTTCCTGGAAAGTTTAGAGAAGGTACCATTTTATACCCCTTTGATTGACACTCTTAGGCAAACTCCTGATTACACGAAAAGTTTGCAAGAGCTCGTCTCCAAAAAGACAAGAATCGAGTAAGTATCTATGGTTAAGCTTAATGCTTGATGTTTGGCAGTCCTGCAAAAGGAACTCCCACCGAAAGAAAAAGATCCAGGGAGTTTCATTCTTCCCTGTATAATCGGTAATATGACTATGAGTAACGCATTAGCTGACTTAGGAGCAAGTATTAGCGTAATGCCATTTTCTTTATTTAAACGTTTAGGTTTGGGTAACCACAAATGTGACAACTGGCAATTTTCATATTTTTATTTTTGCGATTTTACGTACTATTTTTACTTTTTACGTTGTGTGATTTAATTTATGTAAAACCGGGAAGTTATCCCGCGTATAATTGAAAAACATCACTGGACGCGTTTTGGCTTTTGAATAAACGTAGTCTCTTTACGGTTAACACATTACGACTTAACGGACATATTTTATTTTATTTTATTTTTATTTACACGTCGCGTGTTTTTAATTTTTACGAGTTACGTAAATGTTACTAGGACTTCTACTTGTGCATGTGTATGCATACCTTACCTAAATAAATATCTAGATACTACACCTTGATATCAAAATTCAAAATTTGAGATGTTTTTGGTCCCCCTCTACTCCTTTTTGCGTTCGCACCCTACAACCTCAACACCTTCACCATTTTTTTGTTAATGTGTCCCGTACTAGTACTAGTTCTCTAAAATTAATTCCCTATTTGGTTTTGTCTCCTAACAAACTTGAACCTCACCACATTAGATCCCATGTGGGGAGTGTGAGCATAAATTATCTTCATACATTCATCAATATCATTCTTCACACACAAATACACACACAAAAGATAATTTTCTCTCTTCTTCTTCTTGCTCTCTTGTTCGACCAAAAACACACAAACATATACTCTTTGTGTTTGGTTTCTTGATCACCAATATTGGTTATTGAGTTATTAGTGATTATTTGGTGGTTAATCCGGGTTTACATCTTGTCATTTTGGGTTAAAGATTCATCATCTTTCATCATTTTTTCTACACTTTCGTAAACTATTTTCATCCTCCTTTTCTTTCCTACATATTTCATATACATCATCTCTTGTTCTTTCAAAAACATCATCACCCATGTTTGTGTAAGCGATTTTAACAAAAAAGCTAACAAAACAAAAAGGGTTGTACAACTTATTTGTGTTTTTGAGCTTTTCTTAATATTATCGTACTTTTAGGTTAAAAATATGATTATAAGTATTAAAAGTGGTTCTTGATGATATTATAACAATCAGTGGAAGGGATTAGGTAGTTTTGGAGTTGTTTGAGTGTTGGTAACAATCGGTGGAAGGGATTTAAGCTAGTAATGAAGTTGTGATGTTTGCGGCTAAAAATATTATGTAATTTTGGTGTAAAATACTTGTTGTCCGGATTTTGTATGAAATAAAACGAGTTGATAAAACCACTTTAAAAAGTCGAGAGTCTAAAAATATAATAGTACACTTAAATACGAACGTGTGGATATAAAATTCGCAAACGTGTTCGGTTGATGAGAACTTTATAAAAATAGCATGTGCATCATTTCATTATTGATTTCTTGTATCTAAAGCACAATATATTTCAACTAGGTCGCTTTTAGGACATTCATACTCGTTCTTCGGTTTGTTGATTATTCTTGATTCACCTCTTGCTATAGGTGTGGTTCATAGCCCCACTTTTTACTTGTTTTACGAATACTTTTATTAAATCTTAAGGTGAGATACTTGCTATGTTTTTACTTTGGACGTTATTACTTTTACATGTTACGGGTTAGTCTAAGTACCGATAGCCCACTTGCCCATTGTTATGAATTGTTAATTATGTGTTGTAAGCGCTAGTGTTGTAGATAGATCTATCAGGATTAGCATCCCCGTCCGGGTAAGTAGCCCTTACCTGTATTTGTGGTCCCGATCATACGGACGTATACCATGTCGAAATTATGGGTGATCTAGACACCTACGAAGTTACTTTACTTAGCATATATTTGGTGCATTATGTTGTTAGCTTCGGGTCTTAACTTAGTACTACCGTAAATACTTTTTGTGCTATTGTATGTGTTACATTAGTCACTCTATACTAAAACTTGCGGTCCATAACTTAACGTTTTACTTAAACCTATGAACTTACCAACATTATTGTTGACCTTTTAAGCATGTTTATCTCAGGTACCTAACTTGTATTGGAGTCAGCATGCATCATGGATTTACTTAAACTAATCGTTGATGTTATGAGCATCATTGAATATCGTTTTAACTCTGATTAATTTTGTTGGGGTCAGTTCCTGACCCCTTCAGTCTCTCAGTAGATTTAAACATAAAATCCCCTAAGTATAAGTCAAGCTAAAGACAGTTCAACTTGAGCCGCTGAAGAAAGTTCAGCTTCAGTTCTTCGGGTTCTTAGAAGATCAAGATCATCTTCACTTCAGTTTATGTGGCGGTTCAGAAACTAAAGAAGACCATAGCAAGAGCTCTAGTTCAGCTTGTGTCATACCCCCAAAATATCAGAGTATAATGGTAGCCGAGGGCGTGTGACTTCATGATTATCATACTTCTAAGCAATACAGAATGACCTCTATATGAGACGTTTTAAGAAAACGGATCACTTGAATTAGGAAATAATAAATTGTTTAAACCCATCAGACGGAAAGCATAAAAATAGACAATAACGACATTGGTTTTAAACATAGTACAGAGACGATCTTCAGATAAACGGGGAAAATGATTGCAATGCATGAAAGACCTTCAATATAGCACTTCGCGTCTCTAATACACCTGAGAAAAACAGTGGCTAAAGTGTCAACATAAATTTGGTGATTTCATAGGTTTGTTTAAGCAGAAAAATGTAGTATTTTGTGAATCACTCAAGACTTTCATCCATATATGACAATAGACACATATAGCAAAAGTCTCCATATAATTGCATTAACTATTCATTCTCTAAGCTCATACACCAACAGTAAGCGTTTAACTGCGCATATACTCCGGACCATTGAATGAATGCCCTACACGGTAGGTTGTCTAACCCCCCGGACACCCGAGTCCCGACTCACACAGTCTCGAAACTAGGTGTTTTGCGCACTACTACTACACTGTCCGTGTCCAACACAAACAGGGAAGGAATGATCACTCCTGATAGATCTATTCCATCACATTCACCGCCTTACATAGAGAATTCACGGTTCATGATAAATCAGAGCAGATAGCAACTGGCGTGAATTCGGCACTTCACCTAATTCAGTAATGAGTAATTGTACTTGTATTCACCCATTTGAAATAAGCAATGTTCTCCACTCCACAAAAGATGATTAAACTATTGAGTAGGGGGCTATGAAAACTCACACTGACAGTTTAACCGTCGGATATTGAAAAACTGAGGCATTAAAGAAGCACGTCAGCTAGCGAAACACCTAAGTAATATGACAAATCTGAGTTTACATTATTAAAACTAATGTATGCAACTAATTATGCCAAATTGTTAAAAGGTATTGCCGTTTAATGAGTTAGAAACAATTAACCGTTTCAAAGTGTTGATTAACCGTCTGCTCTAGGCATGACTTTACATCTATAAGTAAATCTATATAGGAATCTATAATGTTAGATATGAGTAACAGGACTTCGGTCACCCCGTATATTTAATTGTCTATAAGCAGTCTCGTCAGTTTAATAGTTAATCGTCATGTCTTTTCGGTTTTAAGCCCGTACTAATACCCAGTACTTTTGTAAAAACTATATAACCTCCTTCCAACTTTGGAAGGAGCATACGCTCTCTAATCTATTTTTTACATTTACACATACATTTCTCTCTCTAATGAAATATCACTCTATGTGTTTCTCTCTCTAGAAACTAGCCCAATCACAAGAATCACAACCCGTGTATTAGGAATTGATGCAAAAACGATCCTCTACATTGTAGTCAGAGCAGGTTTGACATTCGGGTTGCTTCTTCTACATGTTTAAACAAGATCAATTCGGCCTTAATTTTGAAGAAAAATAAGCCCACGGCTCATAGCTTATTTCTGGGCTTATTCGTTGGTGAATCTTGTGTTTTTTCATGCTATAAAATCGTGCGGGGCCCTTCGAAGGAAAGTTGTATTGCTTACTAATATACCAAGAGAGAGATTCAAGCTCCTAAGCCGCGATTAATTAGCTTATAAGATTCAGATTATATTGAGTCTCAGTGCGATCAGTTGCTTCTGTGTTTTGGATGATCCACAAGGTAAAAGCGTGTTATTTTGTGTTAAACTCACTCCTACACACTTAGGTTAAGCATTTTGAGCTTATTTGAAGTGTCACTTAGCTTATTTGGTCGAATTATGCTCATTTCGAATTGAAGTTCTTCATGGCGGTTTGCTTATAATATAATAAACTCTTGGTGGCGGTTTGACAAGATAGGGAACAAGAATCCGTCTTTATGAAACAGTTCATAGCGAGTTGACTTGCGTCAACAGGCAGTTGCCTATATATTGAAAATAGGTGGCGAGTTGCTTGGTAAGGTGGCGGTTTGCCTTTTGTTGACAAGGCCGAGTTGCCTTTTTATTGTCGGCGGTTTACAGTTTGCGGCGAGTTGATATTTAATTAGGCAAAAATAAAAACGTTACTCTTTCCATTTTAACCCAATTTAAACGGGCGCGGGATTTGCCTAAACAAACGGCGGTTTGATTATTTAAATCTTGGCGGCGAGTTGAGATATCAAAAGGCGAGTTGATTAAGAAAACTGGCAGCGGTTTGCATAATTATATTGACGGCGGTTTGCTTATTTTATTTTGGCGGCGGTTTGGTCTTTTTAGACACTGCGGTTTGGAGTAATAATATTAGATACACGGTTTTGAGCATTTCACTTGGGCGGTTTTGCTTAAGATACATGAATTAGGCGGTTTGGTTGATTTATCTCATGGCGGTTTGTTCATTATTAGTTTTTTATTCATCTGGTTCTATGCTTATCATTTTCTTCAATTTAAAAAATTCATATAATAACCTTTCGGGACTTTGAGAAACATCTACAACGTATACTTCACACTCAATAACATCTACTACCTAAAACACATCAACATAAACCATAATCAAGACTAAAAGGCAATTATTCAAACAAAAACGAATCTTAAAACCAACAAATTTAATTCACTTAACGGTTTGTTCCTACAGTAATTTTGTAAAATATCCCTTTAATCTGTTATCGTCTAAAAATCCCTTTAGACGTTGGTAAAATCCCGTAATCGATAAATCAAGACATGTCTAATATGTCAAAAACGATATCCAGTAAAGCCGGTTCACAGATACACATCCACCAATGCTGATGCTAGAACCATGAACTCTTGTATCTCTTGGCATGCAAAGAGTCGTCCAGTTAATTGTTTGGGAAAACGTATAATGGAGAGAATTATAATGGAAAGTACAATATACTGAAGGTCCATTATCAAATGGGAAACGGTCGTTAGAAATCTCTTGTTGAAGGACACTGAGCGGTTGCACTTCATCTAGGTCCAGAACGTGCCAGTCCTTGGGAGACCTTTCAGCTAAGATAAAGGAAAGACAAGAAACGCTGACATTCGTGCTACGAATATCCTTACTTCAAGTATACCAAAATAGACATCTACCTACACTCATCATACCACGTTACTGATGCCAAAGACATTTGGGAACAATGTGAAGATGATTCCTGGCAAGCGTTATGACGACTAAGGGAATGACCGGGAGCTCAATTAAACGACATAATTTGACTACTTCTGTCAAATCAAAGAGAGAAAACCAACATTCAATGTTTAAACTATTGTAGGTTTACAAAGATCATTACCTCGACACATTAATTCAGAATGCGCATAAGATGATGAACCATGCCCAGAATGCAGCTCAACTCGACGAGCTTGAGAACAAACATGGTTAACCTGAATGAGGAGTAGATTGCCATTACTGAACAAACTAAACAACAGAAGTTTAAAACAGAGTCAACTTGATCAGGTCTATATGCCCTACTTGAAGCAGCATGAAGGATAACATGGCAAATGAGAATAAGTAATGATGCGATTACGCGCACAAGTCGTCGAGCTCAACTGACTAATAACCTTTGGCACTGATGTCTAAGGTGTCTAATGCATCAAATCAGAAGTATCCAACACAATCATCTGAGTCTCCACAATCCTCAAATCAACCATCACTTGTTGATAACTTTCAACTGGACTCAGGAAGCACTTCAACTGATAACTTGATCGAAAGTCTAACCAACACACTTACCCTCTTCACTCAATCGTATAAATCGCATCTTCCTCAAACAAACAATCAACTCAGAACGTCTTCTAATGCAAGGAACAAAGCTACAGTTCAAGACGACAGAGTTGTTGTTCAGGATGTTCGTGGTAGATACAATGTGAATAATCAAGGAAGACCATTTCAGAGGAACTATGCAAGAGGAGTTGTTGGAACTGGGAATGTAGGAGGTCAGAACAAAGTTGGAAACATGAATCTTGGTCAAGCTAAACCCATTATGTGTTACAACTGCAAAGGAATCGGGCACATAGCACGAGAATGTCCACAACCGAAGTGACCTCAGGATTCAGACTACTTTAAAGACAAAATGCTGCTTATGCATGCTCATGAGAATGGAGCAGTACTGGATGAAGAGCAGCTGGTGTTTCTTGCTGGAGAACAAGTCACCAATTTTGATGACGATGTGGATGATTTGGCACTCAATGTGGACCATGTCTTTGAAACTAATCAATGTGATGCATTCAACTCTGATGTTGATGAGGGTCCTACTACACAGACCATGTTCATGGCAAATCTCACATCTAAAGAAGCCAGGGCATCTTATGACTCGAATATTCCATCTGAGGTACAAGATCGTGAATACGATTCAGATTGTGAAGACAAGTATCATGAAGTACACGAGATGCAAAGCGATGTACAACACAAATACGTTGTTGACTATGATGCTGACTATACGAGTGATAGTAATATTATTCCGTATGATCAGTATGTGGAAGACAACGAAGAACATGTTGTACAAAGTAATGTATCTTCTGTACGAAATGATGCATTGATGTCAATTCTTGATGAAATGCATGAACAAAAGGGTTTCCAAAAGTATGTTTAGTAAATAAGTAGGATACAGGTATTATTGACTCAGTGACTATCTGAACTTGGCGAGATATACGGAACTGGTTCGGCGTGTAAAATAACTGTGCTAGAGTTTAATTAACTGATATAGAACGGAAAGATTGATGAACAAAATGAAATAATTATCTCTGACCGAAATCGAAAAGAAACTTCTTTAAAATCGGAAAACTTCATTCTGCTAATTTGCAACTTCGTTTCTAATCCCTTAATGAACCATCATAAGATAGTGAGTGAAGACCGATCATTTTGAAAAAAGTGATTTTAAAAACAAAAAAAAGACAAATTCCTTGAAGAGTTTTTAGAACATAAATGGCTAAAGAAAAGTTTACAGATAGATTATACAACAAGATCATCTGTTCCAAATGGTTCCATGATAGTAAAACCAAAATCATTTTATGATGAAAAAAAGACCAAGGTAGCAGATAGGCTAGCAAATAAAATTTCCCCCCTAATTATCTCTGACCTCGTGCGAAGCAAGTTCAACCAGCCCTCTATAATGGTCATGTATTAGTCATGTCCAATCATGCACGTCCTGTTGTGCATGACTCAGAGGACACTCGTGATATGGCTGAGATAACTAGGAAAAGAATGATGGAGAAAATGCAAAGCCCTCTATGTGTGGAAAATAAAGTTCGGATTGCCCCCCCCCCAGATTAATTGAAGAGAGAAACCGCCTTGCAACCTTCTGCCCCACAAAGAAATCTGACCCCAGAACAGATATTTTGGTCCATAGATAACAATGCCAGGAAAAAGGCTAAGACCTCAGTTCCAAAACCAATTTCAACATTGACAGTGTATCCACACAATACTCCTGTCAAGCTTGTCCCCAGAGTTTCTTTCCAACTAAAAGTCAAGTAAAGATTTAATCTTTATGTAACACACAACTTTTTACGGAATTTGACAAACACTTGCAAAAAGAGAATCACACCCCAACAGGTTGTTTAGCAGAAGAGGAAAAGGTTTTAGCAACAAAAAGATGTTACCAACACTGAAGTTATTCCATTTTTGAAAACTCTTAAAGAACACTTTGGCAAGAGTATCAAACGGCTCTCTTTAAAGAAGTGTAAAGTATGGCAGAAATTTTTACAAATGAAAGACAATTGTACCAGCAATACTGTAGACAAGCAATGTGCAGAAAATTGTAAAGAAAAACCTTCTCATATGAAATAAATCTACTGCTAAATTGTTTGTCGAATCAACCTGTTGTATGATGTGGAAAAATCACTTGGTCTAGATCTTGAAGCTGAGCTTTGTCTAAAGTTCATGAATGAATTAATAACATATTTCAAAACTTAAAAGGGAAAAACCTAAATGCAATAAAAGAATCACATCTTCAAGAAAGTTTTGAAAATAACAATCACAAACATCCACAGGAAGCTGCTGAGTTTAACGCATTCTTTAAGATCACGAATCTGGACACATATTTCAAGAAAAGGACAAAGTGATTAAGACTTTAAAGTTCTGGTCTCAATGTGAAAGACCGAAGTTGTGAACCTTATAATGTTAAAGATGTCACTGATTCTTCTTGAAATAAAAGACGTTTAAAGAGTCAGAAAAGAAAGTTAAGCACATTACAAGGAAATGTTTGAGTCTAATAAGATCACCGGCTACTAGCACTAATGAAAAAGACATCGTCCCTTGTTTAACATAGATTGAGGATCTTAAGGCTCATTAGAAGGCAAATGAAAGTTTGCACTAAAGTTCTTGCAAAATCAAAAGTTCTTGCTCCTCGTATGAATGCCATAGATGTAGAACCAATTCCTCCTCGCCTTAAGAACAAGAGGAGTGCACACTTAGACTATATAAACCATCTTAAGGAGAGTGTAGAAACGGTTCGTGAGATTGTAAAAGAAGCTAGAATTGTAAAACCTCTTGATAGTGCCCTTCCTTCTGCTTGTTAATACAGAAAACATTCTCAGGAATTGTTAGTATATGTGGTTGGCACTTGCCCGATAGATAATAAGGCTGCCTCTACCTCTAACAACTAGAAAAAACCAGTTACATTTAATGATAGATCAGGAACTGTTCACAACTAATAACACACAGAAAACACGAAGTGCAACCAGAAAGTTCAACAGCACTAATGTCCATGTGATTCATTCTACAGGAGTAAACACTTCTACTGAAGCAAGCGGATCAAAGCCTAGAACAATACAAAAGAAAAAATTAGGATCATGCATGCTAAGAGTAGAAAAGAGAAGAAAGTTATAAGACCACCCTAGGACAAATTAAGCAGTATGAATGGACAAAAGTCAATCGGGTTGATTCTAACATTTGCTCTAAGCGTGTTTGTAAATAATTCCGAATTCTGAAAATCTTGTTGGACAAAACTTGTACAAATGTTTAAACTCTGCAAGTCATGAATGTGTGTTGTTAAATCTTGAATTCGTAAATTCTAACCCAACTGTTAAAATAGCTTGAATAAGAGGGAGAAGCAGATCTGGAAACCAAAAGGCAAACTGTCTGATAACAGTTTGAACAAGACCAAGCAGGTTTGGAAAGCAACGGGAAAACTCTTTGCTAATGTTGGTTATCAATGGAGATCCACAGGAAAGAAAGTCGCCTTAGGAAAACTTAATTGTGGTTATCAATGGAGACCCACAGGAAAGAAATTTGCCTTAGGCGAACTGTGCCCTTTAACTAAGCTTTCTGTGAAATGTTCTACTCTATCTGCTAACCAACAGGACCCCAACAAAAATTGGGGAACCGAAATTCCAAACTCTCCAAACTCGACTGTTTTCAAATGCAGGTCGTACAGGTCATCCTTTGGTATCTGGACTCAGGCTGTTCAAAACATATGACGGGGAATCGTTCAAAGCTCATGAATTTTGTGGAAAAGTTCATCGGGACAGTCAGATTCGGGAATGATCACTTCGGAGCTATCATGGGTTATGGAGATTATGTTATTGGTGACAGTGTGATCTCAAGAGTATACTACGTGGAGGGACTTGGACACAATCTATTCTCTGTAGGGCAATTTTGTGATTCTGATCTTGAAGTTGCCTTCAGAAAGCATACTTGCTTTGTTCGTGATATTAATGGTGCAGACATACTTAAAGGTAGTCGTAGCACCAATTTGTACACGATATCGATTGATGAAATGATGAAGTCTTCTCCGATATGCTTGCTGTCCAAAGCTTCCAAGTCCAAATCATGGTTGTGGCATCGTCGTTTAAACCATTTAAACTTCGGCACAATAAATGATCTTGCTCGAAAAGATCTGGTTAGAGGTCTACCTAGATTGAAGTTTGAAAAAGATCATCTTTGCTCAGCCTGTCAACTTGGAAAAAGCAAGAAGTTCTCCCATAAACCAAAATCTGAAAATACCAATATGGAAGTTCTTCATATACTTCTTATGGATCTGTATGGTCCAATGAGTGTCTAGAGTATTAAAGGGAAGAAATACATCTTAGTCATCGTGGATGACTATTCAAGATTCACATGGGTAAAGTTTTTGAGGTCAAAGGATGAAACTCCAGAGTTTGTCATCAACTTTCTTAAGCAAATACAGGTTGGTCTCAACAAAACAGTCATATTCATCCGCACAGATATTGGAACGGAATTCGTCAACCAAGTGATGTCTGAATACTATGAAGGTGTTGGCATATTTCATCAAAAGTCTATTCCGAGAACTCCTCAACAAAACAGCGTTGTCGAAAGATGTAATCATACACTTGTGGAAGTAGCACGTACAATGATGATATTCTCAAAAGCACCTATGTTTCTATGGGCAGAAGCTGTAGCGACTGCTTGTTACACCCAGAACCGATCCCTAATTCATACTCGGTACAACAAAACCCCTTATAAGCTTGTACATGATAAGAAGCCTGATCTTACATTTTTCTGAGTATTTGGAGCCCTGTGCTATCCTATAAATGATAGCGAAGATCTAGGAAAATTTCAAGCCAAAGCTGACATTAGGATTTTCGTTGGGTATGCTGGTGCTCGTGTAATCTCAAAATTGATAGCGACGACTTAGGAAATTCAAGCCAAAGCTGACCTTGGGATTTATAGTTGCGGTATATGCTCTGGCAGGAAGCGCAAGGGCTATTATAGAATTACTACAATTAAGACCCCACCTCCTAACTCACCCCACCTATAGAACCTTCCCTCTTGGCTATAAAAGGAGCCTTATCTCACTCACAGAGATATCTAGGAGTAGTATAATTTTGTGTAATTTAGTTATGTTAGTTTAATAGGTATTTTTTTCTAGCTTATTGTTTTTGAACTCAAATGCAATTTTTTTTGATAGCTTTTAATCAGTATCTTAACAACAAAAGTTATTTTCATTAAGCTTATTTGCAATTCATGTTTTCATTCTAGTTTAAATAAGCTCTTTTGTGTTCAAATAAGTTCAATACAGCTGTTCATTTATATTCATAAGCTAGTTATTTCACTTAGTTACGCTTTTCAAAAATAAGCTGAACTCAGCTTAGTAATACTCAAATTGCACCCCTCAATTTACCACAGCTTTTTTTGTGAAGGGTAGCCAGAACTGGATGGGCTTCAAGACCACACAGCTTAGCCTCGTAAAATTGAACTCTATTTTTTATTATGGACAATGATTTAAATTGGTTTCAGGACTTTTTGAATTGGCTTTCTATTTCTACAATTAAGAACACATAAAACCTTCAAAGGAAATACAATTAAGATAAAAAAACAATAACGAAAATTAAAGAAAGCGACAATTAAATACCTAAATTATCTAAATTAAACCTAAAATATTTTTTTTTACTGTTCCTATTCCTATTACTAACTTTTTAAGAAAAAAGCTAAGGAAATCTAAAGAGGGTGCTTAAGTAAAAATAAATGAAGGAAAACGAGACCGGGAATCCAAATCCCGTTCTTTAAAAAATGAATTTCTTAAATTTTAACCCTACGAAAGTAAATTTAAATCCTGAGCCTAAAATATGATAAAAGAAAATTTTATAAAAAAGAATTTTATTTTTTTGATTATTTTTCTATTTTTTTATGACTTTTTAAAGTTTTTAACTAAATAAATGCAAGAAAAATGTAAAACTATGAATTAAAATTCTAAGAAAATTACTAAAAATAGATTAAGCTACAAGGAATGAAGGAAAAATACTAACTAGGAAAATGCTTAAATGAATAAGCCCAGAAAAAGCTACAAAGCACGCGAAGTGCTTATTATAAAAAGAACTCAAAAAGGTGATAAAAGATTATTAAGTGCACCCTTGGACGTAAAAGTCCCAAGGGCGCAGTGGTGTTGAGTGTGTGTTGTGTGACGTTGAAAAGTTTGAGGAGGGTAGAGGTTGTGGGTTCGAGACTTGCTCACCCACAATTTCCCCTCTTCCCTTTTTTTTATTTTTGCAAAAACTTTAAAAAGCAAAGTTATAAAACAGCTTTTAACAAGAAACTTTTGTAAAGACAACACTTTTAAAAACTTACAAATAAGCCAGAAATTAGCTTATTAAACAGACATAATCACTTAACCTTTTTTAAAGCTTTATCAAAACTCAAAGAAACATAATAAGCTTGGAATAAGCTCAAACTTAATAAAACAAACTATACTACCCTACATCTAACTTAATAGACATATTTAACTAGAATTAAGCAAAAATAATAAGCCGTAAGCTGAAAAAGCACTAATAAGCACATAAAGGAAAATAGAGTTCAAAACAAACAAACAAGTACTTTTGAGCTTATTTTTAGATAAACTAATGGATCCTTATGGCCTTTTGGTTTGAAATTCTTAAAAGCTTGACCTCTAAACTATTTAAAACAACCATTGAAAAACATTTTGAAATCTGAATAAGCTAAGAAACAGCTAGCCGAAAAAGGCTTTTACACTCAGTATGTACCGAGTGTAATTTTTGGTTTTTAAAGTCAAAATGCTAAAAGTAGGCTTACGAACAGATGACCAAATAAACTCTATAAGTTGAAATAAGTTCAAACAGATTTAAACTACCCTACAATCTACTTGTGCACAAAATTTTACGAGCTAATTCCTACTATTAGTGGCTGAATTTTCAAATTGAAAAAGGACTCTTGACTGTTTTTAACTACTGATGCAATTGACATTTACACTTACCAAAACTTAAAACCATTTGATGCAGACTAAGGACTTTGTTTCTATACTATTTTAAGAACCAAATTAAGAGTTATGAAAGCAATTTGAACAACTAGAAATCAAGTTAAGCTAGATCACCCTAATAAGC
Organism: Tanacetum coccineum; assembly: GCA_026074375.1. NCBI lineage: Eukaryota > Viridiplantae > Streptophyta > Magnoliopsida > Asterales > Asteraceae > Tanacetum > Tanacetum coccineum. Next base: position 14,776 of record BQNB010094714.1, read on the forward strand.
AGAACCTTGTACCACAAATCTAAATAACTACACCCTAACTTGCTAAAAACTTAATATGATTCAACAAAAACCTTTAAACAAGTTCAATAACCTAAATATAAAGGATCAAAATAAACCAAAGTAGCAAGAATCCCCACCAGTACTAACTTGAGGTTAGTACTGGCCTTGATCCAAACACCCCTTTAGAAATTTTAACTTCATATTTAGTTTAAGAAATTAAGAAATAAGGCTTGACATTCTAATACCAGATATCAATAAGCTTATAACAAACCTAATGAACAGATTTAAACAACTGAATAAGCAGAAATAATAAGCTAACAGTAACTGCTAATATTTTTGGATTTTTCACTATTTTATAGAAATAACAAAACAATTAGACATAATAAGCATTTAACATCTATAATAAGCAACAATAAGCTAGATTAGACAGTAATAAGCAAGCAATAAGCAGTATTAAGCTAATTCGCAATATTAAAGCTATAAAAAGTAAATTGAGAACTTACAAGAGCCTTTGCACAAACAAGGCTTATAAATTATCCTCCTAATTTTATAAGAGATACTAGTACTAATAGAGGTTCTACAAGTAATAATGATGTTTCAGGAATTAAGGATCGGTCTACTGGTTCATCTAAATCATTCACTGATGATTAGTATAAAAGACTGATGGCCCTTATAAGTGAGAAATTTGGTTCTAGCAGTATGCCTGCAAACATTGCAGGTATTACTTGTGTGATCAGATTTTGTTCTTCTAGGTTCTTTAATCCTAACTTCAACATAAGTTCTTATAAGATATATATCGGTTAAATGAAAACAACTTTTATTGATTAAGATAACTCATTACAAGCTGATAAAATAAAAATTACATTGATTTAAAAACAATAAGCTAAAAAATGACTAATAAACTAAAATAAGCTAAATTACACTAAGATTATACTACTCCTAGATATCCTCCTGTGAGTGAGAGGATGCCTTCATTTATAGGCCAAGAGAGAAGGTTCTAGGCTCTTGGACGCTCCATTTGATCTCATCCATCCATTCATAAGTAACTCTGAATCAAATGATCACGTCCCTTGATTTGAGTGCACGTCACATCTTCCAATCATATTTGTTAGGATCGCCAGCGTGTCAATTTTTAGTCAGACGTGTCAGACGGAGCTTCTAGAAAGGTTAATTGCAACTTAAGTGGGGTTAATTGGGTGTAAGAGTTGTGCAGGGTAAATTTGGGGACGGAGGTGAACAGTAAAACTGTTTTCCCGCCCCCCCCCCCCTTTTCTTTTATTAACGTTTTCATTTTTGACCTCAGCTTAAAATGGTACTTGGGCGTGTAATAGTAAAGGGTTGGGCCAACGGTTTTTAGTTTTGGGCTCAGGTAAATAGATTTGTGATTTTGGGTTTATAATAGACTTAACGACCGTTAGTCCCTAAGTAATAAAGGACTAACAGTGATATTCATTTAAGGACTTATAGTGAAATAGGTTTAACAATAAGGGCTCATTTGGTATTTTGAAGTTTTTGTCATCATGTGGGTTGACTAAGCTTGACCATGGTTGACTTTTGTTGACCTTGGTTGACCATAATTGATACCTTCCCGTCTCTTGTGTACTCTTTTCGTTCCCGTGTCCGTTTTTGTCCGGTTTTGGCTCTTTTCTTTTGATTTTTGCAATATCCATACCTACACATTCACAAAAGACAAAATACACATATACAAGTATAATTATGCACATTTTTCATCTTTTTAGGGTCATTTTTGATATAAAACGGATATGTGATTTCTCACATATCAAAATTCCCCAAACTAAGTGATTGTCGTGTCCTCACGCAATGTTATATGCTCTAAAACCAAATACTCCAAAACCTCCCCAAACTAATCCTTTGAAAAGTAGCAAAGTCTTTTGTGGGGAAAGTTAAGAAATCACAAGTTTTAAAACACCACGCTTTCCCATTTTTAAAGACTTTTCTATTTTTATGATTTTTATAATTTCCTACTTATAACTTATGCATGTGTGACTTAATGTATTGCTTTCATTATTAATTGATAACTTTGAGGATCACGGAACAAAAAGCACAAAAAGTGTCCAAATGGATAAATTCATCGTCCCCGACTTTCACTCCTCCAAGCCAAGCTTAAAGACAAGATCATTGTAAAATACAAGTTATGATGCTAACACTACTCATAAAGGTTAATTGTGTATTACTTTTCCTCCCTTATTCCTAAATTTCGTATCTCAAGATTTTATTCAAGTCATATACCCGAAGGCTCTTTAAGACTTTATTTTGATACTTATTAATTCCAAAAATAAAGCGTAACGGTTAAAAATGCAATAATTAGTTCCTAGCCCTTTTCAAAAGATCAAATGTCATCAAAATTAAGTCCACATCGAGGCGACCAAAATTTGGCTTTTATTAGGTTACTTAAGCAAGACACCATTCATGTCATATACCCTTAGGCTCTTTAAGATGCAAATAGACCAATTTCTATCTTTGCACACCATCTTACCCTAAGGCTCTTTAAGTACAATCAAGACAAAAAATTAAGCAAGAATATCCATTCCATATACCCTAAGGCTCTTTAAGGAACAAATAAGGCTATAATTTCACTTATTAGAAGCACAAGAAAAACATTTTTTAAGTATTTGCAACCATTTACGTTAAAGCAATAACATTTAACAACTAGAGCATAAGTTGAAATAAACTTCTAAATTTGTCTAACAAAATAACTAGAACTATTTATATTCCCACTGTTTGTTTCTCTTTATTTTTTCTTGTTAGTTTCTCTAATTTCTCTTCCATGTCTTTCACAATCTCATCGTCTTTAATTAGATCTTCAACATCATCCCAATTTTTTTGCGTTATCGACTTTCTCACCTAATCTTGGGTGCAAGTCAAAGCTTCCACAATCGTTGTTGACAAGCGAATTCTATAGGGGTTTTTATGATACGTATAACTTAAGTATGGGAAAAATCACATGTTTTTAGAATATTGGGTATGTTCGTTACGGAACGAGAAAAAAAAAAACCGACAGGAACTAAAATGAACCGACACATGGACCAAAAATGTCAAATCCAAGGAACCGGAACATATGGTTCTGGTTACTTGTTTGGTTTCGGTTGGTTCTCGGTTCGGTGTCTGGTTCCTTGGTTCTTTTTCTCATCCCTAATGCTGTGTCGTGACAATTACTATTTCATCTGAATTCTTTAATTATTTTTAATTAGCGAAATGCAAATTAAAATGTCACTCCATTAATAAATAAAAATTCATCAACAATCGATTCCAAAACATATATGCTGGTGACGGTCCCCATAAACCAGGCGGCCCCCTGATTAAAACAGGCGGCCCCCATATATATATGGGACCGACGGCAACAATGGTAATACCATTCATTTTTTTATAACTAGCACTTCCTCTTTCATGCTACGAGTTAACGTTAACTCCATACCCAAACTTATAACCAATATCTCTCTATCGATCAATTGGTTCATCCTTATATTCCCAACACTTCCTAAGCAGCGTTACTTATGTTTTACAAGAGTCAAGTGAAATTTCATATGAAATGCGTCTCATTATAAAACACATTCCTTACAATCTAATAGACTTACAATCCATCAATTCACAATAAATCATCAATAAAACCTTGGTCCTCACCCATCTCACATACATCTTGTCTCAATTCATAGACGATTCTTTCACTACTTAACGTTTTTCTCTCTTTTAATAGTCTGGCTACTTTTAGAATTCCTCCTATATCCTTGACCAATTAATTATTTCATCCGAAATATTTAAAGTAACATGCGAATGAAAAATGTTAATCCTTTGCAAAAAACATTTCCACTTTCTAGAAAGTGAAGACCATAAAGAAGATATTCAATCTTCAAGTGTTATTGAGTCACCACATTGTTGAGCCTCTCATTATATATTTACCAAGATATTAAGTGTCATTCGTCTACTTTTAAAAGGTCATTCTCATAATATTTTTGTGTCAATTAATAAATGAATGCCATTTTAATTTATTAAAAGTCGGTCTAATCTTTCTCCGTAAACATACGTCTTGAGTTTTTTAATTATATCATTTAGATTGTTGTTATTAAAATAATATTTGCATGTGTCTAGCTTCTAACTTTCTTTCAAAGTGTCATACTTTAGAATAATAAAACCTAGAAGTGCATGCCTATTTCCCGCTAAAGTTATTATTTATGTATATGTGCACTTGTCTACTAACTTTGTTTTGTAGAACAACAATATCTTGACTCCTTAGTGCCCCAAACAAGGGGGAGCACTTGCAAGTGTTCTACTCATTTATATTGCATCGAGCTTCTTGAGCATCGATGGTAATTTATTTAATCCATGGATTTGTTAGAGTCAATATACATGGAATGTAATTATCATGGGGATGCAATAAGCAAGGGGGAGCTAGGAGATATGTGGGTAAATAGCATGGAGTTGGTTAAACCGTGATGATAGAAGACTTCACTGGGATGATGCAAGCTCACATTTATAGGAAGATAAGATTGGGGATTGTCAAATACGATGAAGGGTTCATTCATACTCTAAATACTTCACCTGCTCCACTTAAAAATCACCCTCAACCCTAAGGTCCTCTTCCCATACCTTCAACTAATATATTTGAAGTACCTATTTTATTTTCATGCCTTCCTCTCATCTATCACGAGCTCCACTAAATTATCCAAGAAACACAAAACCGCCTCAACCTTATTTCTCATATTTCTTCTCATTCTCCAACCTATATACTTGGAGATCTACCTTTTCCTCATTACTTCAAACCTACAAACCCAAACTCGAAGTATACCTTCTTCTATTGCTTACTTCCTTATATCTCATAAACATTTTTCTAAAACTATCCAAGAAAACACAGTCACCTTCACTTTATTTTCTATATCTTTTACTAATACTCATAAACATATATACCCGAAGCACGTACCCTCTTCACATGACTTCTTCTCAAACCTCCAACCTATATGCTCCAACCATAATCTACTGTATACCTTTTTGCTTCGACAAAAGGGGGAGAAGGAAGTGTAAACGAGTAACTTTTAAAACTTTACTATGTGTTATAGTTTAAATAGTTTGTCATCATCAAAAAGGGGGAGATTGTTAGTGCAAATATTATGATATTTAATCTATACGATCTTTCTATGTTTTGGTGATGACAAATATGTGACTTGTAATACGTAACGTAAAGTGCGCAAGTTACTCGTAATCACAAATCATCATCAATACATGCATCAACATCTCTCGACGTTTATGTATGCTTCAAGACGGACATTGGTTTTACACCTCGACGGATAAAAATCACTTAAGGTATGTCACAAACTAAGCATTAAACTTGTAGGATGATCATAAGAATAAGTTTTTTGTCTTAAACTTTTATTTTTTTTTAAATATATAAACAAAAACTATTGTCCACAAAAAATTATTTAGACAAAATATTTTTAAATTATAAAGAAATGTTTTATTTGGTAATTATTTTGAATTTCAAAAACTGGTCATTTTCCCCCTAAAATGAGTGTCACTTTCATCAGACAAGTTTGTCACCACAAAAAGACAAAAATAGGAGCGTCTGTCGGGGCGATCCCTTAATTCGACCGACGGCCCCCTAATATATCTAGGACTGCCGTATCCTGACAGGCTGTTTTTCAGCTCCTATAAATAGTGGGTCACCTCCAACTATTTTCAGAACTCTATTGCATAATTTTATTTCAGTTCTTTCTCTCTCTAGATCTCACTAAATCCCTCTAAATCTTTGATCATTCAACTTGGTTAATCTTGTTTAAATGTGATCAAATCTTCTATCCTTTCCTCCTTTCCTCAAGTGCAAGAGAAGAACTTCGGTCATCTTCAAGATCCGAAGTTATGTAGTCTAGTTAGTCCATTTGTAACATTTGTTACATATAGATCGAGTCCATGTCTTCCAATCTTTAGTAGTGTGTAGATACAAATGATGTATATATTTGAATGGGTTGATTGTGGGTTGGTTAGTATTTTAGGCCTTAAAATACATTGGTGAAGTGGTAGATTGGTTCTAGCTAAGATTAGGACTCGACATTTAGCTTAGTGTCGGAAAATAATGTAAGCGACGCGGTTTATGTGTTTAGGCCATAAAACACAAGGTTTGTTATGTTGGGCCATAAAACATAACGGGTTTGGTTGTACCCGAAGAAGGACTCGACATCTAGCTTAGTGTCGGAAAATAATGTAAGCATTGGTATAAGGTTTTCTCCGCCGAAAGGGAGCTTGTTGATTAGTGAAGTAACTCTCGAGTTGGATACTCGAGGAGTGGAGTAGGGCGAAGAGGAGCTTCGTGACCGAACCACTATAAATCATCGTGTCGGTTTGCATTTTCTTTTACCTTTCTCTTTACTTATGTCTTTACATTTATCGCTTTACTTTTACACTTGCATTGTGCTTATGATTGTGTGAATTGTTGTGTATGTTGTGTTAGTCATGGTTGTGTAGCTCTTTGTAGTAAACATTGTGAGTGTGGATATATTGGTAGAATATGCGCTAGTAATTGTAAATCCATTATCGACACTTCTCATATTGCGTCAAACTTGATTGGTGATTTGATCCCTTTAAATAGGGCGCCCCCTGATGTACTAGGCGGCCCCCATATATTTATGGGACCGCCGGCAGAGAGTGATATAATCTTTGATCTTAATTTTTTTAAAGGAAACGTATTCCCCCCCCCCCCTCTACGGTTTCCACAATTGGTATCAGAGCCACGTCGCTCTAGTTTTCAAAACAAATGGTTTTTAAAATAGAGTACGATCCATGTATCAAATTACCCATGAAGGGGGATTAAATATAAAAAGTGTTTTGTTGTTTGATTCGTACTAGTTTTGTTATTAAATATACTTCGTATACTAGCTTGAAGGAAATTTTTCTCAAAAGAACTTGGAAGTGTCAACTTATGTTTGTCTAAGTCGTAAGAGTAGAAATGATGTCTAAAACACGAAATTTATGTGCTGGAACAACTTTTTAAAGTCCTATGTTCTACAGTTAAGTTACAAAATAATTTTGAACAAAAAACGTGTTTTGGGGTCACTGATGGCGGTCCCATAAATGTTCGGGCGGCCCCCAAATATATCTGGGGGCCGTCACCTTTATGGGGGCCGCCTGTCTGTTTCGTCAGTTTTTGGCAAACTTTGAAAAATCATATAAAATCAACCGTAAGTCCGTAGAAGTCGTGCCACCTGCCATTTTAAAGATAATTGAGTCTACTTTCTTTTAAAGGAACTTCAAAGATTTTATTCTTAAATTAAATAAGTCAGAAATGCAAAATACTACATAGTGGTCAAAACTTTATGTTTCGTTTTGACGTAAAACTTGAAGTTTACTTTTTTCTTTCAAGCAAAGCATTTCTAGTCAATGTATCTTTGAAAAACGGTACATTTATATTTTCAAAACATTGATCTTGATTAATTTTTAAAATGGGGAGGAAATTATTTTATTTACGAATAAAATCAAGCTAAGTATACATCGTTGTATTTAATACACAAAACGACGACGAATATCTTTATGTGCATGCTAAATGATTATGTGTATTTACTTGTATTGTAATTTTGTTAATAGATATTATTAAGTGAGCATTGCTACTTGTATTTGAGCTACTTATATATCTAAACTCATATGCCATGTGAACCATTTATTTGTTAATAGTTTTCCAGATTATGCCTAATAGGAATTATGCTAGATTTCTTGCGTTAAATTGCGAAATTGTTTGTGCATTGCATATAGGCATAGATAGCTATATTTACAAATGTTACAATTATAAACCTTTGAACAAAGTATTAGATCGGTTGCTTCTAATTAGGATTAGATCGGTTGCTTCTTTTGTTGATTTGTTCGGTTGCTGTTGTATGAAGTTTAGATCAGTTGCTTCTGATAAGGATTAGATCGGTTGCAGCTCTTTTTTTTTCTTCAGAAAAACGCGTGAAGACCAAAACGCGTCTATGACTTTGACCAAAAAGTCAACCTTGGTCAAAGTTTGTTTAGTAATTAAGTAAAAGACAATGAATTTTTTTTTTGTTAAACTTTGCTGTGCTGAGATTGTCCTAACACACCAACACACATAAATTAATACTCTTTTTATAAACATATAGTATTTTACAAAAGATGCGTGTTTTATAAAAATAGTTAGAAAAATCATTTATACACTTATAAAATGTGAAAAACTATGCATACTATACATTACAACAAATAGTTTTCCGCATAAGCAAAATATTAAGAAATTAACTTGTCATTATTCATCAACCTCACATTACAACTAGTCTTAGGATTAATGAAACACACTATGAAAATCTTTATTAGTTTTCTTTTAAAAGAGTGTTCGTGGGGGTCAAGAAAGATTTTGAGTATATATCGATTCATTATTTAAATTATGATTGATATTATTATCGAATCTAATTGACAAGTTTTTGAGTATGGACAAGAAATCGGATTCTTATTTGTCTAGCATTAAGATTATATCAAAATGTAACAAGAGATATTATCTTAAACCTACATACTCAATCACACTCGATTGATATGAAAATAACGAAATCCTTTTCTAAGCCAACAAAAATATGCATCGGATCATAACTCACACTTGTGTAAATGATGTCATATTAAGTCTACTTGTCCAATAGTTGTGTTCCAAATATTTGGTAAATATATGCATAAAATACACAATGAAGTAGGATTGACGACTTGAATGTTTTATCCAAAATACTCAAGTAATTTACCTTGCACTGCGTTTGGTAAAGTCGTCATTTCTGAAAAGCCAAACATGAGCAAACGCACAACATATGTAACTTTGCTTAAACAATTCAAAAGCACAACTCAAAACTCAAATTCTCTTCTCATCAAAACTTTCTCTTACTTTACCAAATAAGCATTATATTTCTTCTTCACCAAATGAGAAACTTTTAACCATCTAAGGTTAGTACTAGGAATAATTGAACATATTTCACAAACCATTATTATGCTTTCTTTCAATAAGTGATCGTAAGAGGATTTCGAATATGAAGATGATTATTATTCAAACGATATTCAATCTAATTATAAAATTAGAATATGAACATGAAATCAAGACTATGATTTATCTAGATCACGGAAATATAAATCAAATGACCATAGATATTTTTTTGAGTCTACATGTTTAACCATCCTCGATTATTACATGAAATCACGAAGTCGATTGCAAGACAACAAGATTAGTCATCAAATTGCAAGTCACACTTGCAATGAAGATGTCTCATTGAGTCTAAAGTGTTCATATATTTGTGTTATTAGCAATGGTCAAATTATACATGCTAAACTTATCACACTCTAAGTATGATTGACTACTTATAAATTTCCATCGAGAAACTTTTAAGTACTCCAACTTGATAAGCAAGTCTTGGATGTCATTTCCGAAAACTCAAACCGATAACCCTTATAACTTATATAAGCTTCTCCTAAGTCAACACCATCTCCTAAATAGTGAGAAAATGATACTTGCCTAAAATTTGGCACCTACACGGATCGATGGTTCATAAGTTCTAGATTTATCTTTGGTTTAGGTGGATCCGCTCTATGGCATCTGATTTAATCAACTTCCTTTTGTCAATCTCTTGTTTAAAAAGTCCAACATACATGTAACTAAACTTTAGTTAATCATCATTATTTCTACAAAGAAAAATTCACAAGATCTATTAGGGTAAATAACCTTAATTTTATTTCTTTCATATAAGACATGCAAATGTGCATTCTTTGAACACTCTCAATATAGAGCATTACACGTTATCACTCTTAAGCATACTCTTATGTCCTAGATGACTCATTCTTTCTTATACCTACAACAACTTGCTTGCTCTCTCGTTCAACCTTAGAACTTCACACATCTTGATTAGGATTATGTGAACCAAAATTAAAGCATGTTAGTTGAGTCATATTAGGCCTTTAAAAAGACAATACAAATTTTATCTTTACGGAAAATATAGGAATTCTATTTTATCTAACATGAGAATGACTACTAGAGAACCTATTGCACTAGAAATTTAATTTGACCTAACGATTGAATTGCTTCCAAGAGTGAAGTTGGGTTCGTGGTATAACCCGTAAAAATGGTCGTGTTTAGCCTAAATTGAGCACCACTAGTGATAGTCTCATATTTATTCTCTAATTTGATTAAATGGATCTTCCTAAATATGCCTAATGATAGTCTACATTGATAGACATTGTATCTCATTAGGAGTGCACACTAAGCAAGTAGAAATTAGGTTCCTCCTTAGTTAATCTAGGCTACTTGCACCTCACATATGTGCTTTGAAGTTTCAAGATGATAACTTGCTCTCATGTAATGCAATTATATGCCTTTACGTTTATCTAGAGGCTTGACGTTTATTTGCTTAGCTATTAAATGCATGTATATTGTAAAGGTGTTTGTTTTTTTCTAGAAATTTAAATAAAATATCTCTTAGTTTATCTAGATAACACATGCTCCTAAATGCTAAATGCTAACATGTTTACTGAGGATTGCATTTAAAATTATCATGTTTTGTATGCGTCATCTTACATGACTTACGTGTTAATTGTGCACCTACACTATGTCACTTTGATGTATAACAATTAACTTTTAGATGTTATATAGTCTTACACATTAATCTCGTTGATTATTGTGTTAATGCATGTTTAGATAAACATGCATGTTTACATCTATATGTCTTATGCATCTATGTATATATTTTCTCACACTAGAATACCTTTCTTCGCGTCCGTGTCACAAATCTAAAAAGTCAAAAGAGTCATAGAATGGTCTTAAATCTCCTTGAGTATTCATTCACACCTTCCCTTAATCATCATCTCCCTTTCCTCTAAATAATCCACTCTTTGTCACGGAAAAGTTAGATGTAAATCTAATACCCTTCCAAGTAGGTTTGACAACTTAAATATTTCATCTGAAATATTCAAGTATCTTTAACTTACGATCACAAACGTTAAAGGTCATATCCGAAAATCCCTATTCAAGCCTTTTAACAACATAAGTTAAAACGCTCTTCTTTCTCTTCGACCAAAACATTCATTCTCTTCGGCGAAAACATTCTTTCTTTTCGACCAAAACACTCCTTCTCTTCGATGAAAAAACTCTTTCTCTTCAATGAAAACACTCTTTGTCTTTTGATCGCACCTCTTTCTTCTCACTCAACCACACCTCTACAACCATATAGATGTCTAATCTCTTTCCTCCACTATGTTCGCTACAACCTTTAAGACAACCGTATACCTCGTCGTGTGATT